>OZ018321.1:174967152-175103232 GCA_963969495.1 Ceratothoa steindachneri
CCATTAATGATGAGGACTTGCTTTATTCTTTGAATTTCGTTATGAAACAAAACCAATGACGAACAGCATTTGTATGCGCGTTTAATGTATTTTCTTATGACACTTTTTTATATCTTTCTGAACATTCGCCATCTCCATTGAGACAATTCCCAGAATTCGTTGGTTTAGTATATACCTGGGTTGTGTATTTATTTTCACTTGCTGTCACTTCAATATCAAGGAACAGTAATTTCCCGTTATAATTGAGTTCATACGTAAATTTTAGTGCACACTGCTCTTCTATTCTTGTTTTAAGTCTTTTTATATATATATATATATATATATATATATATATATATATATATATATATATATATATATAAATCGTCAACGAAACGGCAGTAGGTTGAAGGTTTGAGATGATTTCCCGTCAATATTTCTTTTTCTAGGCGACCCATGTAGAAGTTTGCAAAAGTGGGTCCGAGTATTGAGCCCATTGCAACTCCGTTAATTCGTTTGTAGAGATTTCCGTTAGGTGCGCGAAATGGTGGTTCCATTGTGCACGCCTTCAAAAGATTCTTCAATATGTTGGGGTTTGATAAATATAATAGTTGACGAAGTATATACAAACTCGAACAAATCTGCTCCTAAATTAGACTCCAATATATTGAATCTTTTGAAGGCATGAATCCTCTCCTAAAATGAAAAAAACAACAAAGGACTAAAAAGACTCGGGGCTCCTCTCCATGTGCAGAGGTTGCGGGGTCGGATCGGTATGCTACCATTTCGGTAAGCGACCAAGACAAGATCGGCACATCCGGCCCCTTTGCCTCCCCTTCCCAGGTGCGGAGCCCCTGACTATCACCAAAAGTGCGCCGGGTGGAGCCTCGAAAACATCGGGACCCCTCCTTCAGAGATTAGACGGTGTTTTCGATCCCCCTGGCTTCAAACGCTTCCTCGTTATTCGCTCTACTGATGGCACCATGTTAGCTAAAAGCAACATGATCCATCAGAAGGGAGCTTTAGCTAGTGTGATTGGTAGAGAGCCAAAGGTGACCCGTTTCTCGGGTGGGAGCCTTTTGGTGAACGCGTCGAATCGTTCCGCCCAACCTCCCCAAATAAGTCCATGAAGGTGACAGCGCGTTCAGCGCATTGTCAGCCAACAGCAACTTTGGTTGTGCCTCCGGGAAGCGTACAGCCATTTACGTGAGGGTCTTCTGTTTGAAGAGAACGCTCGCGTCTCCTCCGAGCTATGCCTGTAGGGCATATTCATTCAATGGAATTGCCGTGGGCTTCGGGCTAACTGGGTGGAGCTGCGGGGGCTCGTCCCGTTTCCAGTTAACTATCTTTTTGCCGGAGACCATGCTAGGCGCGTGCCCCCCGCGCGATCTCCCGGGGTATAAGGGTTTTGTAATCCCACCACCACGAGATGGTGGCCGGGCTGGGGGGTGTGCGGTTTACACCCGGCATCATGTCTCCGTTCCTCTTTTAATTTTAGATACCTACTTGCAGTCAGTGGTGGTGCAGCTTCACTTGGATAGGATGTATACTGTTATTTCTGCGTACATTCCACCGTCAGCTCACTTCGACGTGGGGGACTTCAGCAGCGTGCGGCACGGTTGCCTAGGCGCTTTTTCTTGCTTGGAGATCTGAACGGCAGACATCCTTTCTGGAAAGACTGCTCAATAAATCACAGGGTCAAGTCATTGCCAATCTTATCTAAGAGGTTGAGATAGGTGACTGAATTCTCTAATTCAGTTGAGAAGTTTAGGTCGGTAGATGAGGCCGTTGAGTTCTCCGGCAACCTCATCGCCGCGGCCTTGACTACTATTCCCAGGGCGTCTGGCTGTTTTGCACTCCCACCACTCCCATGGTGGTTGGCCGAGTGTAAGACGGCCCTCAAACAGAAGCTTTATGCCTAAATGCGCTATAAACGCCACCCGAACGATTTCACTGTCGCTAAATTTCTTCGGGCTAGGGCTAGGTTCCGATATATTTCGAAGCACGACCGCCGCTCTTCTTAGCGGGCATACTTGTCTTTACTTAACGGGAAGAACCCTCTGGCAGAGGTGTGGAAGTGAGTCAAAAGAGTTTAGGGCAAGTTCTCGCAGGACACCCCTCCCGTTCTCCGGGAGAATGGGCTCACAATCTCGGACCCCGCACCCGTTGCTGAATCATTCGCGACCGCTTTCTCCGCATTCTCTAGCCGGGATGCTGCTCCGCTAGCATTCAATGCACGTTGTGATGTCGCGGAAGGCCGCCGGCTAGAATTTACCTCCAGAGGCGGATAACCCTCCAACGACAGGTTTACTGTGAGTGAGATGCTCTACGCTCTTGCTTTGTGTGTGGACATCGCCCATGGTCCGGCCGATGTCCGTACGCCATGCTTCGTAACCTGGGTGAGCAAGCCATGGCCTTTCTCCTATATTTGTTCAACAGAATCTGGGTGAAAGGTCTCCTCCCACATTCCTGGCGAATCTCTACTGTGCTTGACTTTCGCAAACCAGAGAGAGATCCCTTTACTCCACCATTTTTCCGCCCAAAATCTCTAACCTCTTGTGTGTGCAAATTGATGGAGAAATTTCTAAATGTTAGATTAGCCTTTTTCCTGGACAGCCAAGGCCATCTGTCTTCTGCACAGTGCCGCTTTCGCAAGTTCCCCTCCACGTTGGATGCTCTGCTCCGACTGGAAAATGCCGTCTGCAAGGCCTTTCTTTTTAGACAGCACTATGCCACGTAGTTTTTCGATCTGGAGAGGCCTATGATACCGCATGGCAATACAGAATCATGGAAGCTCTCCACACGATGGAGGCGAGGGAACGTCTCGCAATCTTTATATCTAAATTTTTGCGTACGGATGAGGGGCAGCCATCTCCGGCCCAATCGAGCAGGAAGAGGGTGTCCCGCAGGGAAGTGTTTTTCCTGTCACACTCTTTGCCCTGAGCATTAACGGCATCACCTCGGTGCTGCCGGAAGATGTTCTCGCTATGCTCTACGTGGACGACCTTTCGATCTCTTTTGGCGCGGCCCAGATGCCAAATCTGGAGCGTCGACTCCAACAGGCATTAAACCGCGTCTCTCTCTATGCCGAAGCGCACAGGTTTTGGTTTTCTTTGGCCTAGACTAAGGTGGTGCACTTCGGCCGCCATCCATGGCTCCACCCTGACCTAACCTTGTTTCTTAATGGAGTACGCCTGGAAGTGGTTGAATCTCACCTTTTCCTTGGTCTTGTATTCGACTGACGCCTCACCTGGGAGGTTCATATTCGCGGCCTTAGGGTCTCTTGTACCCGTACCTTGGATATTTTCCGTTCCGTGACGTTAAGCGCTTGGGGCGCTGAAAGGGCTACTGCCTCACTTTTTTATCGATTCTTTGTTCGTTCGAAGCTTGATGCGAGTTTTTTGCATCCGCAGCCGACTGTGTATTGCGAAAGCTGGACTCGATCCACCACACCAGCCTTCGCCTAGCGACCCGTGCCTCCCGCACTTCCTCCATTGAAAGCCTACTAGTCGATGCTGAGGAGATGCCACTCGCTCTACGCCGTGTACAGTGCATTATTCACCTGTACGCGCGATCCTGGCGCCTCTCTCCGTCGCCAACAGCTCTCACTGCATTCGCATCTTATTTCGACTGTGCCTATGCCGCTGAGAGACGCCATTCATATCCTAACCTCTTATACGTTTAGAGCCAGGAAACTCCTTCGAGAGCTAGGTATAGCTCTCGTGCCGGTGGCACCCTTGGTTCTGCCCAGGACGCCACCCTGGAGGTTACCACATTTGGTTATTCGTCGCCACGCCTCTGCTCCCATAGCATGTACTGCGCCGAGAGTATTGCGTTCGACCTTTTTGGAGCACACCTTGTGTCACACTGAAACCATACCAGTGTATACGTTTGGCTTCAATTAACATGAGGGGTCAGCTTCCATGGCCTATCCTCTCTGTTTGAAGTCAGCGGGGCTCTGCCTTTTTGCTCTCTTTGTTTTCACGGGCGAGCTGGTGGCAATACACCACTCGGTAATTAAGATTACGTGCCCTTTTCATGGACCGTATTGTGATCTATAGCTACTCACAAAGCGCTCTGAGTGCTCTCGGGGCATGTGAATCTCCGCACGCCCTGATTTGCGATGTCCGTGACACCACGGTTTTGGCGATCCGGGCGGATGTTGAGATTATCTTCTACTGGTTTCCTGGTCATGTGAGAATTGCGGGAAATGAGCGCGCTGATAAGAGCGCCAAAGAGTCCGCGAGGACTCTGCCACCGGACCAACGTTTCGATCTCCCTCACACCGACTACATGGCAGGAATACGGGCAGCTCTTCGGGCTGCTTGGCAAAGAAGATGGGAGACGGTTGAATGGAACTTAAAGTTGCGTGCCATTTTGCCGCGACTCTTCCCAATAACCTACTCCCCAATGCCGCGAAGGTTTCAGGTCACTTCCTGTCGTCTCCGAATTGGCCACACCTACGGGACGCACCGTCATTTGATGGAGCGCTGACTAGCGCCCTACTGTGAAGACTGTGTTGTACCTCAGACTGTTCGGCACATTCTTGTTGAATTTTCCTGTCTGAGTCATCTCAGCCCACGTTTCCTGTCCCAGTACCGGGATGGGCGTGGTCGCTTCAGCATGTCCCTTGTACTCGGGACGAGTTCGTACACATTGACTCGTGGACTTATAGACTTTTTCGTGGAGGCCGGCCTTCTCCCCTTTATTTAACTAGGTTTAGTTTTTTTGTTATTATTGTTTTCTCTGTAGGGCGCACGCTCCTGCCCAAGGGGTAGGGGGACCTCCCCTCGACGCCAGCGATTGCTTCCTGATTGTTGCCATCTTCCCTTTTTATCGTTGTTGTGTTTTTATATTCTTATTTTAAAGTAGCCTAGAGCTAGGCTGTTGTGATTGCGGCGACTTATGCCCAAGATGGCAGTGGCCAGATAGGCTCCTAAAATTATAAATAAAAAACGCCTCAGGAGGCTTGCAGTCCCCAAAGGATCATTGACGCTAGTCTAAGCAAACACAATCTTGCTTCGCAATATTGGGATAGGGTTAATATGCCCGCGAACGGCGTTATCGAATGGCAGGGGTTGAGGATGATTAGCTTCTGAACGCAAACACAGCTGGGACAGATGATTAAGCGAGTGACGGATTCTTCTTTGACTTTCTAAACATTCTCACGCTGGCTCACGTGGTCTTAAAAGAAAAGTGGGGTATCACCAAGGGGCTTTCCCTCACGGTGGTCCTTCGAGGAAATTCTCTCACAGTCCCAGTCTGGATGATCTTTGCGCACATTACCTATCCCGGTTGCTACATCTTTCCCTCTTCTCGTGACTGGTTCGTGCACACTGACTTGTGGACTATAACACATTGTGGAGGAGGCTGGCCGCTTCCACTTTATTTGTCTGTTGTAGGTCACATATTGCAGCGCCCGGGGAAGTCGGGTCTACCTCTGACGTGGGAGCCCACTACCTTGTTGCCTTTTTTCTTTTTCTTGTTGTTGTTGATTTATCGTTGTTATTTGTTATTTATATATTGTTATTTGTTTTTAATATAGTATGTATAGTAGTAGGCTTTGTTGAAGTTCTGCGAACTATGCCCCAAGTAAGCGCTCACCAGATGGGCTCCTAAAATTAAAAAAGAAAGCCCAGATTTACGAAGGCTATGAAGAACGCACGCTTTGCATGGGCCAAGATCACTAACTGGACTAATCAGGATTTGGAACAGGTAATAATAATATTTATCTCTTTACTTGGGTATTTAACATGAAATACAGTAGAATGTTGAAAAATATGCATAGGAGTGAATTTAGGTGATAAAACTGCGGTAAAGATATCTGTAAAGCAGCAAATCATACTTCGTTTTAGCTGTACTTCATACGCTATGCACTAACTCTTTCACCAGCTATGTACTGCCTCATTCACATGGTTTTCTTTGGTTGCAGGTCTTGTTTTCCGATGAGTCAAGGTCGTCCTTGTGGATCGTATTCAAAGGGTAAGAAGGAGGCTTGGAGAAGAGTTTTTGCCTGAATGTCTGATGAAAACATTGAAATTTCCCCAAAGATCATAGTTTGGGGAGCAATTTATATGCATGTATCAGGTCGTTTAAGCATCGTTGGGGTGAATAGGCACCAAGTAAATTATTTATATAGAATAGGACGTCTACTGGCTCAAATAAGGGAATAGTATGGAAAGAGACGTTGGATTTTTCAACAAAACTCAGCTCCATACCACACGGCAAAGTCTGTTAAAGAATAGTGGCATCTAAATAGTTCGGGTGCTTCCATGGGCTGGAGATTCTCCAGACATAAACCTAATTGAAAGTTTATGGTGTATTTTAGAGGAGATAATCTATGAAACGCCGATAAAAGCAAAGTTTTAACTCGTGCAGCGATTTTTTCGAGTCCAGTTTTCAATCTAAACGTATTAAAGACTTATGAACAAAATTAATTAATTGCAAGCCGAAGCCTGTCGCAGCCCTTATGACAGCTAAGGTGGGTCACCCTAAGTACTAAACTTGCTTAATAATGACCATGTATTCTTATGTAGAACTAAATAACTTTTCAACGTTTAAAATTCGTTTAACATTTTATAAGAAAAATAATAAAATTAAAAAAAATTCCTAACCCCAAAGGCAGTAGTCAGCACATAGTCTAAAATCTCTAACTAGCATTCATTCGACTCCCACAGGGAAGCAGCTAGAGTTGAGGTGGGTTTGTGTCTAATCAACGAAAATAGTAATATTTCCTTATGATATCCTCCCCTGGCAAAATCGAAGAAATCTTGGAAACTCTAAGGAAGGAGAATCCTTCACACGAAGGCATCACCCAAATATTCTCCCAATGCTTTTGTGATAACTCAAAATCCAAATGTTAAGTTAACTACGCGAAGAAACGGTTTTTTTAACATTAGCGACTTGGGCGTTGTTGTGGTTGTTGTTTCGTTCCAAATGGAACCATATCGTGTTTTATCTTTCGTTCATCTGCCCAGGAAGGCGCCATTTTTGTTCGAGTGAACATCGGGTCAAATAGGAATAACTAAAAATTGTTTGGTTACTGGAAGTTTGTTTCTAGCCGTACTATGGGTTGCCAATATGGGGGCTCTGCCCACATACTTCCCCTCCCCGCTCACCCTCAGGAACAAGCATTACAACGAAAGATTTGGGAACAAAGGACGAAGCATTATGGGATAAAATGAAAAAAAACGCCCGAGTCGCTAATGTAAAATATTGCCGAAAAGTTTCGACAAATCGTATTATACGAGTATGTATATTTTAATCACTCTGAGTAACTGAAACACCAAAATATTAAGCATAGGCAACATTGTCTCACACACATACTCATATACAGTCATAGACAAAGGTTTTGAGACTATTATATATTATTTTTCCATTTTTTTTTTAATTTACGTAATATGAATAATTATTCTAATATTTAAATTATTGTAAGTTGATTAAAAATAGAGCATTACAAAAACAAAAAAACTACATAGAATAGAATAGAAGAAAAGGTGTGAAAAAGTAAAAGGCTATTGCGTCCAGAGCACCTTCGACTCTCCCTTTCTCCTCCCTGTGTCCTAAGGCATCGGGGTGAAGATTTAAGGGAATAAGAGGAGGACAGGGAGAGGAAGAGGAGAGAGAGCGATAGTACAGCGAGAAACTAGTAGGAGATTAGACAGGCGAACTAGGTGGTCATAGCCCTACATTTAAACGCAAAACTTCTACCACTGTGTGTAGCGACCCCTTTGTTTGGATGAAGAGCCAGTTTGGAAAGTCAGTCTCAAAGTGTTGGTTGAGGAATGGAACGAAGTTGAGAGTTGCGAAGAGTTGCAAGTTTGCTTGGAGGTCAAACTAATCTCTTCTGGCCGTTGTTAAGTAGTTATAAGTTTTGATTGTAGTCAAAGAGTAAGTACCTGAGTTCGAGGTTGATTTGAATTCAGTTATTGTCTTATAATATTCAATGTGGGCGTTCAAACCGTTGTTAGTTTGTAAGTCTTTTTCTGGTAAGTATTTGTTAGTTTTTCCTGCATGTTTTCGTTGTTATCTAGTTATGTTATTTTTAGTGTTCATATTTTAGATTCCTGAAAACTACGCGAGTTCTTTTGAATTCCTTTGATCGGTATTTTTATCAGTTATTATTTACCTTCATTTTCTGTTTTAGTTCGCCTTCTGGTTCTCGTACTACGCCTGTCAATAACTCATCTTTTCCGCGCTTGTTAGATCCCTTCGTAGAAGAGATAGATCCTGATTTCGATTATCTTCGTTTCCTGGTGCGGAATTCTAGTTCCGGGTCTCCGCTTTCTAAATTAGACCTGTTTGATTTAAATGAGGGGTTTGAGTCCTGCTGTGGTGCGCCCCGCCGTATGTGGGCCCGTGGTAGTGATGATTTAGTGGTTGAGGTATCTTCGCGAGAGCAGTCTGGTGCCGTGCGGGATTTGTCCTCCCTTTGGGAGGTCGCGCTTTCGGCTGTGCCCCATCCTCGCCTAAATTTTGTTAGGGAGTGATTCGCTCCAACGTATTATTGCAATATAATGTTTCGAGACTAAAAGATAAACTTTCGTCCCAGAGGGTTACGGACATTTATAGGGTTTCTAAATCTGTTGGTCCCGCCAAGGTACCTACAAATACGCTCATCGTCACCTTTGAACGTCAAGATCTGCCCCAGTTTGTTCGTGCTGGTTATCTTCGTGTCCCTGTGTCCCGTTATGTCGAGCTTTACAAACGTTATTTTAATTGCCACCAGTTTGGTCATATGAGCAGCAATTGTAGGCAGGCTCATCGCTGTGTGGCCTGTGCGTTGGCGTATCATGGCTCCCCTTGTGGGGATCATGAATGTCGCGTTCTTATCACATATTCCTTTTTGAGAAGGACTTCCGTGAAGCCCGTCATAGGGTGTGGGGGCAGCTCGCCCCCTCCGGCCGTCTCTTCTCTGACGTCATCCAGGAGGCGAGGTCCCTCCGACCTCCTCCCGGTCGTCTCACTCCTCATTTGTCTTCTCGCGGTCCCTCTTTTGCTCCTTCTCTCCTGCCCTTGGTCCATCCTCGCGGTTTCTCCGTTGTGCCCTCTCCTTTGTCATTGGTCTCTTCTCATGTTCTTCCATCTGTTTCGGACCGTGAGACCAACCAACCTGAGACACTGGGGGATATCCAGCAGTTCCTCTAGGCGTCTGCCCCTACTGTTCCACCCGTTCCTTTGTCTCAGGGCAAATGGAAGTGTTCCTCCTCACCCCGTTCGGAGTCCAAGCGCGCTGCCTCTGATGAGGATGATTTGGCCCCGAGTCTGTTGTTGAGGCGTCCTCTGTTTTGATGTCTTCTCCTCCCCGGTCTTCGCCCCCCCCCCCCCCATTGGCATCACCGATGTCATTGTCCGGGCGGAAGTTCACCCGGTTCGGTCTTCCTTGCCCCTTACCTCTGTGCAGTCTTCTATGTCTCCTACCCCAGTTTCGTCTCCCTTAACTCCTACCCCTGTTCCTTCCTTTCCTTCTGAATCTGTTCCCTCCCCACCCTCTGACACTGCTCCTTCCTCTCCATCTGATACAATTCCCTCCTTACCCTCTGACCCTGTTCACATCTCACCTTTTTTCCATGTTCCGCCTTCTGTTTCATCTTCTTCACACCTTAGTTCTCCTCCGTCTCTGCTCGATCTCCCTTTCCCTCCAGGCCATGAGTCCTCTACGTTGGAGGTTCTGTCTGGCTCTCAGCTGTCGCCTCCCGCCGTTCACGCTGCCAAGTCCGTGCCGGGTGCGTCCCCGTCTTATCGCAATTTGTCGCTTTCCCCTTCTGGGCTTTCTAGTAGTCAAGAACCTTCCACGGTTTTCGTCACTAGAATCCCGACGTTGGTGTCGAGACGTCAGTAATGTCTGTCATCCTACAGTGGAATTGTCAAGGGGTTCTCCCCAAGTCGGAAGAACTCCAGCTCTTGCTTTCTATCGTTCGGCACTTGGTGGTCTGTTTGCAAAAAAATAAGCTTGGAAGTCGCCCCTTCTCGGCACTTCCGCACTTCCTGATATTAAATTCCATCCCTCTGGCAGAGAGCGTGTACCATGGTGGTGCTTCGCTTTTAATTTCCTCTTCGCTATTCTCTGCGCCACTTCTCCTCCGTACTACATTGCAGGCTGTTGCTGCGAGGGTTTTTTTCCAAGCTTTTAACTGTTTTTTTTCTGTGTACATCCCCCCGGATTTTAGTTTGAGTCAGTTTGACCTTTTAGAGCTCACAAGTCGGTTATCTACCCCGTTTTTATTACTCGGTGATTTCAATGCTCGCCACCCATCTTGGGATAATCATGCCCGTAATCCCGGGGCGGAGTGGTTGAGTTCCTCTTATTATCCAATTCCCTTTGTCTTTTAAATACCGGCGATTTTACTTCTTACCATATTCAAACGGATTTGTTTAGTGCTGTAGACTTTTCCTTATGTCGCCTGACTGTTTCATCGACTTCCGGTGGTCGACTTGGGACAACCTTTCCGGGAGTGATCACTTCCCGATTTTTCTGTCAGCCTCCCTTTCTGGCCCGTGCCTTTCCCTCCCTTCTCGTTGGGATCTGCGGCTAGCAAATTGGGTTGTGTTCCGGGAGGCTTCCTTTATTAATGCCTCTCAGGTTTCCTTCGATACCGTAGATTCAGCGGTCTCATATTTTACTACTCATATTTCAGAGGCTGCAGAGCGCTTCGTTCTGCCTATCAGTTGTCCCATTCCCGTTATAGGCGGAATCCGACCGTCTCGAATAGGGTAGATTGGAATCTGGCTCGTGGCATTCGCCAAAGGACCCTCCGTCGTGCCCGCCGTGAGTCTTAGCACCGGTACGTATCTTCTATTTCTTTGTCCACGCCACTGACTCAGTTTGGAAGCGGGTCAATAAGATCTGTGGTCGCTACGCTGGTCATGCCATCCCAACTCTGGACATCGGAGGCTCGCTTTTGTCCGATGGCTGGTTGGTCAGCGATGGTCTGGCTGACCATTTTGCTTCGGTGGGTAACGACGGTTTCTCGATCATAAGGTCGCCATAAAGTCTTACCTTTTACATTTTAGCACGTACGCCACCTACTCTTATAATGCTCTCTTTTCCGTCTATGAGCTGCGGGATGCTTTGTCTCACTGCGGCTCTATCTTTCCCGGTAGTGAGTGCATCCACTACGACTGTCTCCGTCGTCTCCATCCCCACTCAGTTATTCTTAGTTGACCTCTACACTCTGCTTTGGGTCAAAGGAATCTATCCGTTCTCCTGGCGTGTAGGGGTTGTTCTACCCTTTCTCAAGCCCGGTAGGGATGGTTCGGACCCCAGTCACTATCGTCCAATTGCTGTTATAAGCTGCATGAGTAAGTTATTCGAGAAGATGGTTCAAGTTCACCTCACTTGGTTTTTGGAGTCCAACTCGCTCCTCTCTCCATTTCAGTGTGTTTTTCGCAGCGGTCGTAGTACACTTGACCACCTCATTCGTTTGGAAGACTTTATTTTACGGGAATTTTCTTCCAGGTATTAGGTGTTAGTGGTGTTCTTCGATGTTCAGAAGGACTACGATGCCACTTGGAGATATGGTGTTTTACGTCAGTTATATGATTGGGGTATGAGGGGCTTTTTACCGGATTTTATTCAAGATTTTTTATCGTTCCGTAATTTTAAGGTCCGTATTGGGGATACTTTCTCAGGCTTGCGGATTCAAGAGGAAGGGGTTCCCTAAGGGTGTGTTTTAAGTGTGACATGATTTGCCGATGCCACTAATAGTCTGGTGTCCAATCTTCCGGAGGGGGTTTTGGCTTCCCTCTTCGTGAATAATTTTGCGTTGTTTTGTTCATCTTCCTGCTTGCCTTCTGCTGCTCGTCGATCACAGCTGGCAATTGATGCCGTTTCGGGTCGTGCTGTTTCAAAGGGTTTTCGTTTTCCTGTCACCAAAACGAAGGCCATGCATATTTATCAGGGTCGTGGTGTTCTTGGTCCCCCTCCCGTCTTCTTGGATGCCACGGCGATTAAATGTCCCCGTTTTCAAGTTGTTGGATTTAACGCTTGATAGCAAGCTCACTTGGGTACCCCATTTGCGTCATTTGAGGGCGTCCTGTTCGAAGGCTATGGATTTGCTTAGGGTTTTATCCCACACCACCTGGGGTGGTGATAGGCGCACTTTGTGGTCACTTTATTCGGCACTGGTCCAAAACTGTTCCAATGATTCTTCCTCATTTATTTTATGGATATGATTGTTCCAGTGTTCTTCTTTTTTTTTTTGTATATCATTAACGTTAGCTCTCTCTTCTTCTTTTTTAGTTGATTGTTTAGTTCCCTGCTTGGTCGGTTTTTACGTATCTGTTCTGAAGCCAATCTTATTTCTATGTTCTTGTTCACCATTTCCGGTGTCCATCAGAAGTTATGGATGGTTCTGTAGGATCTTTTGGGGATTGCCTTGTCGTCTGCGTTGATTAGAGCTCGTCTGATTTCTCTTGAGTTCTTCGTCAATATGTTCTATTGTCGCTTTGTTGAGTGTCTTTGGTCCATAGCCTCTTAGTATTTCCTTGTATTTTGTCCGGTCCGCCTGATGATATGCCTTCTATTTCTTATGTGGCTTCTGTATGGGATGTTGATTAACAGTAAGTAGGGTAGCTAGGTGGTCGCTGATCGGTCTGTCGATAAGTTCGAAGTGATATTTGAATGGTAGGTTAAAGTTCTACAGGCGAAGTTCGATCTGCTTTGAAGTTCGATCTAGTTTGAAGTTCAATCGGGTTTAGACGCTAACTTGTTGTTAATGTAAGTTGAAATTCTAGCCCCAATCATTGAAGCATTCGTCTATTTAGCATCGTCTTCAAATGCCTGCGGGCTGTGTTTGTGTTGCTATACCCATTTTCAGCGCAGTGGGCGTTTATGTCTTCCATAAAGATGACTGGCTTTCTGCTATTGAAGAGTCTAGTGAAATTATGAATTGAGAGTCCGTCCCTCCTCGGGAGTTGTTACCTGGTTGTTATTATAAGGCTGCTAAGTTCGAGTTTTATTTCTATTGTTGCATATGACTCTATTAGTCTTTCTGGCCAAGGAACTACATTCCTTCGCTGAATACAAAATCGCGCTCTGGTCTTGTTCCTGCCGTAGGTGAGTTTCATTCCCTGAAATTTTTATATTTTATCAAAGGAGTAAAATGATGACAAATATGGGTTAGATTAATTATTTTGTGCAATTATAATCAATTTTGTAATGTTCTTTTGTAATAATAAATGTTTGAATCTTTTACAATTCCAGAAATGGCTCTTTCCAAAGAAAATGCGTGGAACCATTGTTTCTTTGCATCAAAGTGGCTTCAAATGCAAAGATAGATTTGCTAAGAGTATTGCTTCTAGGAGGCACCACATTTAAGATTATTAATGAACTTAAAAAAAGTAGTTACACTCCTGTGAATAAGTCTTCCGGAAGCCCAAAAGCTTTAAATGAATATCATTATCACCTCCCTCGTAAAGTCCCTGCTCAATTGAAGCAGTCCTAAAGAAGAAAATGTCATCATTAAAAATATTGACTGCGCGTATTAATTCACCATTTATATATAAATGGGCTTGTTTCTAATTTATTTTATATTTCACCTACAAATTATGATAAAAGGTAATAAAACAAAGTTCACGTTTGATTAATTCTATTAATTTTCTAAAAGGAAAAAAATATAGTTCTCTCAAAATATTTGACCATGACTGTACACACACACACACACACACACACATATATATATATATATATATATATATATATATATATATATATATATATATATATATATATATATATATGTATATATATATATATATATATATATATATATATATATATATATATATATATATATATATATATATATATATATATATAAATCCGAGTACGTATGTACGTTTGCTTCGTACATGAGTAACTCCGTTCCACTTTTCTCTAAGAGTGCTCTAACTTAATTTGGTTCTTTAACCAGGGAGGATTCTTATTATTATTATTATATATATATATATATATATATATATATATATATATATATATATTGCCATTTGCAGCATTCGAGGATCTAATTAAACAACTCGGATAAAAATATACTTTTAATTACATAAAAAAAATGAAATATTGAATCTTTAAATATACTAATGCTATAATAAGATGATCTAATAAAAAAATTAACACTACCAATGAGTAATACGCGATTGTTGACGCAAAAACAACTTTCGCACAGAATGGTAACTTACAAATATGAATAAGTTTTGGATTCATTTTACCTTTAACTAAGAGGGAGTCGGCAGTGAGATGACCTTGAACGAGAACCTATTCGATGATATGATTCGAGGCACGTTGGCCTGGAGCTTTACTCGCGGCCGTGAGGAAGGCTGAGAAACAGCTGATTCTTCTCACTGAGTGAAAGAGACTCATGTTGAGTCTATTCGGAAAGAACAGCTGATGCTTGTCCGAGAGAAGGGCGAGACTTCTTGACTTGAAGATGTAAGCGAAGGGATCTTGGATGAACGGAAGTAATTCCGATCCCGGTGTTATAAATTCGGGCTTCTCGATGATGAGACTTGATCATGAAGTGAATCTTTTCTCGAGTGGGACTTCGCATAAGTATTCCTCAATGTTAAGGGGCATCTCTGTTTTTATTCAGAAAACTGAGATAGGTGATTTCTCTAGACGAGAATGGTATGAGAATGGATCTCGATACCATTTATCTCTTCTTTTTAGCGGCCAAAGGAACGGCCTCGGGAAGAAAAATCCCGCTCGGTTTCACTGTCTTCTTGATTCCCGGTTTGTATCCGGGATTTTTCTTCTTCTCTCGATTGCTACGTGGATTCTCTTTTTTATTTCTCAAGATCGAACTATATATACGTCGATTATCTCCTGGGGGGAGGGGATCGGAGACGAGGGAGTTTAAGAGGGGTCCTTCAGGTTTAGGCCCGGGGAAGGTGAGATTTTGTCTATTGGGAGAAAATAGACGTAAACAATCGGAGGGGACAGTTAGCCTGTTCATAGATTTTCGGCCGACGAAGGCTTAGGCGGCTTGATTTCCATTCTAAAGGCTCTCATACCATCCTATGTTTATATTAATGGACTACGAAATCTGCTGACTGAAATCCTTCTTTACGAGCGACGCTCGAAGGGTCTTTGGGGCAGCGGGAAAAAGGAGAGTGGGGGGGGGGGTAAAGTCTTGGCCCATGTGAAGCGTAACCGTTGACGCTGTATAAACAAACTGGCGTCTGTTTGTCCTCGTTGTATTTATTCCCCCACCCTACCTCCCTCCTAAAGAAGTTAATGGGGGGGAAGAACTCAAGTGCGAAAAAAAATAAATGACTCAAAAAACATGTCTTGGAACGCCATTCCAAGTCTGACTGTTACGGTTAAGCTACAGTGGTCGACCATCATACTAAAATAAGACAATGAAATTCTACGCACACGCGCGCACGTACCGACAAGTGAACGGCAGACTTTAACCTTGCCTCGTAAGGCCAAGCAGTCCGGAACACACAACCCAATTTAAACAAAAAAAACCCATAAATTACAACAAAGAAAAAGAAAAAGAAACCTTATTAATCTGTACCTAGGCAGTTAATTTCTTACAACAAATAAACACTTAACACACTAATATATATATAAAGAAAAATTGGTTTTAGGACTCGGGAATTTAATTAGCCCTCTCTAGATTTTGGCTCAAGTTATAGGCTATACAATTATCGCAGCCTTTTATATAGTTTATAGTAAATTAGTACCCCATTAACAATAGACTCTATCGCTTGAGCCTGCCGTTCTGGTTTTTGCTGTTACGCAAATATGGCAGAGGCCGGTAATCGGATCCGACGTTAAACTCACCATCTAGTAAATACAACTTGAATTTCTTTACGCCCCAAATTATGGCTAACGCTTCCTGTTCTATCGTTGCATACGCTCTTTCTCAAGCGGATAGTTTTCAGCCCGCATAAGCTATAGGGAAAGGGTTACCATCATCTTCATACCTCACCAGGACACAACCAATTCCTTCACCACAGGCATCGGTGCAGATCTCAAACTTCTTTTGGAGTTTAAGGAGTCGAAGGATGGGTGCTCCCCTTTCTGAGCAGTGCAAGGTTGGGGTTCAAATCTAAATCCGTGGACGGGTCGTCCTGGGCAAAGGCTTAATGAGGGTAGAGGAGATTATTTATCCGACTCTACGCACACCGTGTTTACCACCTGAAGAGTTTCACTTGGGTATAAAGCTTTCATGGTTCCTTCTTCATCCAGCGTCACAATATTATTAATACACGCTCGGCGGTAATACTTCATGAGCATGTTTATGTGATACAGTTTATTTCTAGAAGGAGTTTCAATCAAGTAATGAACGGGGCCACGAGCTTCTATGACCAGGAAGGGACCCTTCCATTGGGAGAGCAACTTATTTGTCTCTGTAGGCAGTAATAACAATACTTCGTCGCCAGGCTTTAATTTTCGAGCTTTTGCTTTTAAGTCAAAATAAGTTCGGTATTTTTCTAGTTTGCACTCCGCGTTTGAGCGGGCCAACTCTGCACATTTCTCCAAACGTTCACGCAGCTCGATATGCGTAGGAAGGTTTAACTTCTTCATCTAATTGGGGATTAATGAAGAACTCCTTAAAGATGCCCATATGTCCTCGGACGTTACGACGTACAACAATTCGAAAGGGACAAAACCCAGAATTCGATGAGAAATCTCTCGGCACGCGAAGAGGGCGACTGGTAGGTATCGATGCTATTCTTGAGGCTGAGACTGACAGAGCTTTCTTAACAATGCCTTTAGGGTACCATTTAAGTTTTCACGCATCCCGTTTGCGAAGGGGTGAAAAGGGGTCGTAAATAGGGGTTTGATGAGGAGTAACTTGCCCACATAGTCCATCAGTTCCGACGTGAATTGATGGCCTTGATCTGAGAGGATTTCTTTAGGGATGCCGACTCGGGCAAAAATGGAGATGAGTGCTTCTGCACAGCAAATACGGTCAATTTTCATGAGGGCAACTGCGTCGGGAAAACGAGTGGCGCAGTCCACCAAAGTAAGGATATAAGGGTGCCCTTCACTAAACGGGAGATGGATGGGCCCAACCAAGTCTTTAGCCAATCTGAAGAAGGGCTCGGAAATGACGGGGGGTTTTCTGCAGAGGCGCCGGCGGTACCCGGCTTTTAGCGGTGGCCTTCTCGCACAGTTCGCATGACTGGCAGTATACGGCGATCTCTTTAGCGGCGCCGGGCCAAAAGAATTATTTAAAAATACGTAGAGAGGTTTTGTTGTGACTGAAATTTCAACAACAAAAACACAAAAAAAAACTGAAGAGGAGTACGTGTAGCAGAGACAGCGGGAAAGATGATGATGAATAGAAACTGCTGAAGAGCGAAATTATACTGAAATGTATTAAATCAATTTTGGACACTGGATAGGAGAAAATACAATGATGATTAAAAAGAAACTTGGATGAAACAACGCTAAAATCCCAATAATCCTAGAATTTCCATTTGATCGCCACCCCAAGTATGCATTTTCATAATAATGATAATAGTGTTAGTAATAGCAGTAGTGTTAATAGTATTACTAATAGAAGTAATATTTGCAGAATGAAAGTCGCAGCAGAAAAAGTATTAACTGCAGTATAAGTATTAGTAACAATAGTATGAGTGTAAAAGTATTAGGCGCAGCAGCAACAGTATGTTTCATAATGAATAAACGTTAATAAGAAACCCAATATTTAACAAGGCATGCAACGTTCATTAAGACTAGAATAAGGAGCACAAGGGTGTGTAAAGATTAGAACGTTTCATACAGAACACAATGTTTATTAAGGGATACAACGGCTACAGTAGCAGCTTTATTAAACTATATTGGATATCTGTGTAAATATGTGATCAATAAATCAATCAATCGAATCCTTGACGTTGTATTTCTACATGAATTACTGAGGTAGAATGAAGTAGGTGGAGTAGATTGGTTGGCCTCTTGCGACGTAATTATCCAATCTGAAAAGATCAAGTGCTAAAGAGATAGATTATGTCTAATATTCTGTTGTAATTTTATCATTTAAATACATCTTCTTTCCATCATTATTTTTTACTATTATATCGCAATAATTTCTTATGTAGATTATTTTCAAAAAATAATTATAGACTTCACTCATTTATATTTTAAGTGGTCCTGTCATACATATTGTATGTCCAAGTCACGTTGTTATCTACGCGCGTGATGTGTACGTAACGAATCTAATGC
Source organism: Ceratothoa steindachneri (assembly GCA_963969495.1). Taxonomy (NCBI): domain Eukaryota; kingdom Metazoa; phylum Arthropoda; class Malacostraca; order Isopoda; family Cymothoidae; genus Ceratothoa; species Ceratothoa steindachneri. The sequence goes on from OZ018321.1 coordinate 174,985,310, forward strand.
ATTTTTACATTCAATTTACAATTACTCATCACTTTTTTGTCTTAGCCAGATAAAGAAGACCAGAATTCGTGGCGATTAGTGTAAACAAAAATAATAATTTAAGATTCTAGCTTGTTCGCTTATCTCAACTTGTGATATAGAAATTTTATCTCTGCTACTTTCAACCCTCTTCATTAACACATTACTATGGTTATTTTTCTGTGTTTATGCTTCATTTTTAACCTCAAAAATAATTATCAATAAATTTGTTTCTCTGCCTTTTTAAGTCCTTTATATCGTCGTTAGAAGCTTTAAATCTCGCGGACTCATCTCTATTTCGGCATGAAATTCCACTTTGCCATGGGAAAACTTATTTAACTAGAAAGTCTAATTTTGTAAACAAAGATTGGAAAATTCGGTTTTATTATTGCTAGGTTAAAGATAAATTTCCTTGTTAAAAATCACTTGCATATCGCGCATTCGAACTATATTACATACATGGCATATGCAATATGCTTGCGCGAATATAGGCGAATAAGCGATGCTCTATCTCCTGCTATCTGGTGTGAATGTTTCCTGTGACGGGACAACTTACGAGTCCATGTAAACAACGTGCTTTAATTAGTTTTATAAGCTATTTTAACTAAAAATAATTAATGTAACCTGAATTTGTGGTCACATCATACAAGATGCTAATAAAATATTTCTTTACAAATCAAAAAATATGATTAGCGAAACAAGTCATTAGATAAATATGTGGTATATCTTACAAAATGAGGATAGAAAGTTGGTATTCGGCGATGGTAACAGTTGTAGGCTGCAACGATCTACATGGGTTTAGTACCACGTTCGATACTGATTGTTCATAGAATGGTAGCATAATAGTATTAGCCAAAGCGAAAACTAATAATATAACAAAAGTTTAGACACGAGGCTCGTTCCGAACGTAAAGCCTCCTAAATTTTATTCTATTCAAAGGGGTTCAATGGGATTGCTTATATTATTGCTATTATGAATAAACCTTTTCGCTAATAACCCGAAATTCTAATTTCTCTGTAGCAGATATTGATGATTTGTCAGTCTAAGAAAGCCACCCCTGTCATGGACGTGCGTCATTGAACTCCTCCATGCCGAAGAAGTTGAACCAATCTACATTCCCCAAATTTGGTGAACGTTTACGAAGCCGAGACAGTTCATGTTAGCGCCGTTAGAAGATGTGTTCGTCCATTCAGGAGTGGCGACTGAGATGTGAGTGACAAACCGCGTTCCCGAAGCCCATGCACAGCCGCCACTACGGAAAATGAAGGGCGCCTCGATCAGCTCATCCACGCTCATCGGCGGATAGCAGTGAATGAAATGCGTGCAGAGCTGGAAGTGGGTTTCGATGCACTGGAAACGATGTTGTCATCCATGGAGTACAACAAAGTATGTGCCAGGTGGGTTACACGGATGCTCCCACATGAGAAAAAAGACCCCCGGCTGGCTATCAGTCAGGAGCTGTAGGACCGGTACGAGGAAGAAGGTGATGCATGTTTGGACCACATGGTCACTGGTGACGAGACGTGTCACCACTATGGGTGAGAATAAAAAAGGCAGTCGATGGAATGGCACCACTCAGGCTCCCCAGCGAAGAAGTAGTTCAAGACGCAGACATCAGCAGGCAAAGTGATGTGCACCGTCTTCTGAGACAAAAAGGGCGTCATCCTCTTGAATTTCTTGGAACCAGGGGCAACTGTCAACGCTGACCGTTACGCTGAAACGTTGATCAAGCTGTAAAAGGCCAGAGAAGAAAGAAACATTTTTTTTGCAACATGATAACGCCAGACTACACACGAGTTTGAAGCCAACGAAATGTCTGCGACAAAGTTCGGTTGGACTGTGCTGCCCACGGTATAGCACCGATTTGGTACCGTCTGTCATCCAATTGTTCAGGCCTCGAAATTTTATGAATTTTTTAAAACCCAAAGAATTACAAATGGCGAAGTTCAGAAAATTTATTTTTATATATCTTCTTCTATAACTATATTTTAGCAACGTGGTATTTTGAAAGGGGGAAACTTTAATTTAGAGTTCCTTTTTAAAATTAATCTTAGTAGCGAAGTCATTTCCTGGTAAAAGAATTATTATAAATAACCTTGATGAAAAAACAAGTCATAAACCAAACTAAGATTAAATTATCATTCAACTACTCAAAAAAATTACCTTCTTAAATTATAGTTAGTGACGATTGGCAGTGACTGAAAGATTATACCAAATTGTTAAATTGACTAAATTTCCCATCTGGTCGGTCGTAAAAACACCAACTAGTGCCATCAAAATAAAATCGTCTTGTCTGCTCCCCTCGTCTTCCTTTATAGATAATTGGATATTTAATAATCCACTTGAGTTCATTTTCTTCCTGAAGGCTACAAAAAAACACATCTGTGTTACAGCATTCCATGAAGCAGAATTGTCTACAATTCTATTTGTTCACGAGAGAAAGGGGATTAACGAGACTGATTTCTCAAAAAATTTTGTTATCATCTGGATTTTATTTTGCTTTTAGATTTATCATCATTCACTAAGAATCATTGTTTTAGATGTTTTGTTCTTTCTGATGCCGAGTCTTGCATTACCCTTAATTTCTCAATGCTATCATTGGTTTCTGCTATCAAATGTCTGATTCTATATATGAAGATATCACAAATGGTGGAGAAAAATGTAGGTCATACCTTTTTATTCGCCTAAGTGTCTAGACTTTAGGAAAATCCTGTAAATTAGTCTGTTGCTTCACATTAATTTCTGAGTTGAAGCTAAAGCTCTTATGAATCCTCCCGATTATATGAAGTATATACAATGGCTGAGCTTGAAAATAGTCACGGAAAAGTTTGACAGTTTGTGCTATTCATGATAGCATCTTAGCTATAACAATTTTTAAGAAAAGGAGCGAATTAGCGGATGTATGAATGTGTGTACAATTAGGAAGCTTAGGAACCAAAAAGGACTAGAACTCTGTTACAGTTGTCTGAAATATCTGAAATGGAGTACCGTTGATAAACCACTGCCAGAGCTGAAATGCCGTTTTAGAAACTATTTTCCTTATTTAGACTCCCCCCCCCCCTTTTCTCTCTTTTCTGCGAGGTGAGCGGCCCCTAGGTAGGCCACCACGCTCCCTAGGTGGGGCTACAGGTCCCTAGGAGAGAAGATTCTGTGTGTGGTTCTCTTAAACCCTAAACAAGGAATAAAAAAGGTTATTTTTGGTAATTTAGTTATTATAGTCGAGGTGAGAGAAGGCGGGATCGAGATATATTTACGATCGTGCTTTCAAAGACATTCCCACGCAATCATTCCAAGTTTTTTTATAAGAAAAGAAACTTTGTGCTATCGCAGTTTTAAATCATTTGTTTACTAGCCGGAAAATGTTATTTCTAGTGGCTGCTCGGTTAGCACCCCGTACAAAAAAAGAAATAATAAATAAATAAAAATGCTTCAGAGTTGGTCGCACAGATGCCGATCTTGGAAGATATGTGGGGATCTCAAAGTTATATCTTTACTACTGGGCCTTCAGAGAGGCTACACAAAGCACATGGGCTTTTTATGTGTTTGTGGGACAGTATGGCTGATACAGAGCACTATGTGAGAAAGGAATGGCCGACAAGACCAAGACATGATACGCCAGGAAGGTTCAACTGTGTTCACAATCCTTTTTTAGATTTAGAAATATATTTTTGCATCGGTTTGGCTAAAGATTATATCAAGGCTATTGTTAAATATGGTGGTGAGTTTCGATACTTATGTCAGGAACTAGGTGGTGTAGTTTCCGAAGCCAAGTTGAAAGCAGGTGTTTTGAATGGACCACGGATTCGCATACTAGTTCATAGTTGCGAATTAACAAAGGCCTTGAACCCAATGGAGAAAAACTCAAGGAAATCATTTGTCAATGTGTCAAAGCTTTTTCTTGGAAACTTTCGTGCTGACAACTACAAATAAATCGTTACAACCATGCTGCAGAATTATCATTCATAGGGAGCAAGGATGCCCTTGAAATTGCATTTTATCCACTCTCATATTACTATTTTTCTGATTGTTTGAGAAAGTAGATCTGATAGTAAAATAAAACACCTAAATCATACTCAACAATGTGAAATTAGTCATGTAAGCACAGTCACATAAGAGACAAGCTCGTCTGTTTTGGCTCAAATATCTGTTACATGACACAAGTGACGGACTATTGAATATTTGTACTTATTGATTTTTTTCTAAAACCTCGTCTGATAGAACTAAACAAATATCAGATTTTAATTTCCCCTCCCTCTCTGGGATCTTTTCTTCAGAAGTTGTTCCCAGAGAGGCTTCTGCCTTCTCGTGGCGAGGGGGATCAGCCCTGGGCCCCTTAGGGCTCCCATGGTGCTGCCAACAAGACTTTTAACATGCTCCTCTTTCTTTCCTCACCTATTACGTTTTTCCACTACCCTTTATTCCCCCCCCTTCTTCCTTTACCTACCTAGCGGTCCCTATCGATACCCGACCTCTGTTCGTTTAATGGATTTATTCCAAATCGTTCTTTCATGAAGTTGAAAGGAACTGGGCATCTCCACCGCCTTCGTCTACCGCAAGCCCAAGGAGAAACCCATCGTTGGTCCCTTTTCTCCGTGCGTAGGAGAACTTGGGCATCCTTTTAAGGTTTCAAAAGATGGTGTGGTGGATCCATATCAATTCTCCAAGAGGACATACCGGACGTAACTGATTGTATAGTTGGCAGTAGTGCCGGGCCCTTGTAAGCCTTCATGGTGGGGAGCCCCAAGGGAGAATGCTAAGTTTTTTTCTTTTTGCAATGGCTAGCCATAAACCAAAAACCTCCCCTTCTCGTAAGGGTTCTCGTGACAAACGTTCTTTAGCTCTCCTTTTAGCCTTCCCTCGCTCGTTGGACCCCTACTCCAACGAAGTAGACCAAGATCTAGATTATCCTCGCTTTCTTGTCATGAATTCATCATCCGACATCCCACTTGCAAAAGTTGATGTGTTTGACGGCAAAGAATCTTTTGAGTCCCGCTGTGGTGAACCCCGACGGATGTGGTCAAGAGGAAGTGGTAATATCGTGGTCTAGGTGGCATCCCACTCTCAACACAACCTTGTGCGAAATCTATCTTCGATAGCTAAAATTCCAATAACCGTCTCGCCCCATCCGCGTCTGAATTTTGTCAAAAGTGTCATCTGTTCAAACGAACTAAAGGACTACGACCCTACCCACCTTCAGAGTAAGCTCAGTACCCAACGTTTCACACACGTACACAGGGTAACTAAAACATTAGGCTCCACTAAAGTCCCAACCGCCACATTGATTTAAAACATTTGAATGACAAGATCTGCCGCAGTATATTAAAGCTGGGTATTTTTGTGTCCGGGTAAGTCTCTACATCGAACTACCCAGACGCCACTTCAATTGCAATCAATTTGGACATGTTGGCCGAACCTGTCGGCACCCTCGCTCCTACGTGAATTGTAGCCCTGACTGCCATGGCCCCGAATGCACCAAAACACCCCGCTGTGCCAACTGCGGAGATACCCACAGTGCTGCGTCAAAACTCTGCTCTATATTTTTTATATGAAAAGGAAGTTCTCGCTTTGCGCGACTCCCTACGTCTAGATATAAGAGAGGCCCGCCAGTGTGCCCGAGCACAAACCTCGCCACTCGGCCGGCTCTTCACTGACGTTTTACGTGACGCTGGACGAAACCGACCATAACGCGCGAGTTCCGACCAACCTGAAGGACTTCACCTTAGATCTACTCGCAGGGTCGAAAACATTCAGAATAGGCAGTCGAAGCATCGCGCTCACACCGAGATAACCAATGTAGCTCTCCTCTTTCCAGCAGCTCTAGCTGGGAAAGACGCTCAGGGTGAGACACTTGAAGACATCAGAGGCTATTTGAAAGAATCCTCTACATCGACCAGTGAAGGTTCATCCACCCGGCCCCGAGATCCAACCCCAGTGGTGAGAGGAAGGATTCCTCACCTAGGTCATCAACCACCAATAAGCGGGCAGCCTCTGGAGCTGACTCGGCCAAACCCCAAAAATCTTCAATGGACTCCTCCCCTATGGTTGAACATTCTATGCCCTTAAGTCCGTCCCGCCCTTCATAGGACTTAGGCCCCATCCTGATTCAAACGATGTCAATATATACACAGCTCCACACACCTCGCTCAGATCACCTGTTCGTTCCGCTCACCCTTCAACCCATGATCAGATGGAAGCAGTTGATACTCCAACATCACCAATCACGGCGGTTGGACCAACTCCTCAGACATCGAAAATACCCTCGACTGATGAATCCAGATCTACCAGCCGAAAATCCCATCTCGATCTTCCTTTTCTGTCAGGTTGTGAGCCCGAATTACAATCAAGGGCATCGTTCGGTTCTCCAAAACCCACGAAAAAAGCCCCAGTTACTGCTCCATCTAGGATCTCTCCCCCTGCAAAAGCAGGCTCCTCAAAATCGTTACGTTTCATCAATTTCCTCTATGACACCTACTGGTAAGATCTGGAAGAGGATTAATAAGATCAGGGGCCGTTATGCTAATCATCATACCACCACAATCAACTTAGATGGTTCCTTTGAGAATGACGGCCTGGCGGACAGCAATGCTTTTGCTGACCATTTCCGCGCCGTCAGCAGTGTCAGCCGTTAAGATAAGGCTTTTCAATCCTATAAATCAAAGGAAGAATCTCATTCTCTCAACTTCACAACAAAATCTAACCATTCATATAACGCTTTATTCACCATCCATGAGCTGCATAGCGCGTTGTCCCTTTGCAGATCTGATGCCACTGGCCTTGATGAGATCCATTTCGATATGATTCGGCACCTACATCCACACTCTACTCTCTTCTTACTTGATTTGTACAACCTTGTATAGGTGAAGGGTTTTTACCCCTCATCATGGCGCATTGGGATCATCTTTCCCTTTGTCAAACCCCAGCAGGGACGGGTTGGAAGCAGATCACTACCGCCCTATAGCTCTCACCAGCTGTTTGAGTAGGTTGTTGGAAAAAATGATATTGGAGCGCCTAAACTGGATCCTAAAAACCAATCACCTTCTCTCTCCATTTCAATGTGGCTTCCTCAAATGTCAGAGTACCCTTGACCTACTAGTACGTTTCGAGGGATCGTTCCGGAAAGCTTTGTCATGAAAGAACCGAGTCCTGGCCATATTTTTCGATATTGAGAAAGCCTACGACACAAGATGGAGATACGGTATCCTGAATTAGCTATACGTCTGGGGAATGAGAGGCCTTTTACCTTCACTTATTCAGAGTTTTTAGCATCTCGATCCTTCAAGGTACGTGTTGGAGACGCATACTCTGACCTGCAACCCCCCAAAAAGGGAGTTCCTCAGGGCAGTGTTTTAAGGAACTTATGTTTTATAATTGCCATCAATGATATTATTTCGTCTCTCCCAGAGGGTGTATCAGCAACTTTGTTTGTCGATTACTTAGCACTATACTGTTCCTCACCTCGCCTTCCATCAGCAGCGCGTCGGCTACAACTGGCAGTCGATGCTGTATCCAAAAGAGCACAACTTAAGGGATTCCGCTTTTCCACGAACAAAACCAAAGCAATGTATTTTCACCGAGGCAGAGGGGTTCTTGTTCCGCCATCTACCTCCCTGCAAGGCGAAGATATAGAGTTTGTCTCAGAGTTTCGGTTCCTTGGCGTAACTCTCGATCCCAAGTTATCCTGGTTACCAAACCTACGCCGACTTCGAACAGGCTGTCTGAGGGCTCTAGACATTTTGAAAGTCCTCTCACACACTTTGTGGGGCAGTGACCGACAAACATTGTGGACATTATACATAGCCCTCGTCCAATCCAAATTGGATTATGGCTGTCAAATTTACCCATCGGCTTCCCCTTCTGCCCTTAAAATGCTGAACCCCATTCGAAACCTCGGAGTTCGCCTTTTTAGTGGAGCCTTCCGTACTTCTCCTGTCAACTGCCTTTAGTGCGAAAGTGTGGTACTCCCTTTGCCCTACCATAGACTTTAAATCTGCATGCGATACCTCTGCCGAGTACACAAGCCCCTGTATCAGAGGTCTACAGATGCCTGTATGCTGCCGAATCAACGCCGGCATATGATAAGTTGCCATCTTTACCCCGCCCTTTGAACCTTCGCATAGGAGATCAGCTCTCTAACCTGGGTGCTCCAAGGGTCCTTACCCTTCCATCCTTATTGACTCCTAGTTAGCATGCTCCTCTCTCCACAGTATGTACCAAAATGTGGAGCCTGAAGAAGTCCTCCATGGACCCTCACTTCATTAAGAGCCTGTTCTTAGAGCATTCAAGCTCACACAAACAATGCTGCCCACTATGCGCGGATGGCTCTAAGTCGGACCGTGGCGTAGATGCCGCAGCCACCTACCCAGGAGGAGAATTCCTAACTCTATCTTTTCCGCCAGCAGCATCCATTTTGACCGCTAAACTTTCAGCGATCCTTCTAGCCTTTAGACTCATCCAAATTTTACCTTTTAGTGATTTTCTCATTTTTTCTGACTCAAGGAGTGTCTTACAGACAATCAGATCTTTTAATGCGTCCCATCCCCTAGTCACATAAATTTGCAACTGGCTGATCCAAAATGCGTCCCGATATAGAATTATTTTTTGCTGGGTCGCTGGGCATGTGGGGGTCCTGGGCAACGAGAAGGCTGATCGGTTGGCCCGCCTAGCACATTCTGTGTTCCTTGAGAACTCCGCTCTGCCTTTAAGGGACTATTTTCCTTCAATAAGAAAATATATTTTTCAACTGTGGCAGAATGAATGAGATGACTGTTCATCATCCAAACTATACAAAATTACAAATTCTATGCGGTCGTTGGAGGTGGCCCTTTGCCGAGTTCGCATTGGCCACACGAGACTTACCCACGGTCATCTTGTTTCGGGTGATGCTCATATCAACCCTTGCTGTCGTTTTTTCGGTGGGGACTAATTGGTTGCCCAATTTTTATTGTATTGTAGCCATTTCGACATTCTCCGGTTGTCCTGTTTCCCGAACCTTTTAACTATTCCTCGTCACACCCGTCTTCGATTCATACTGGCGGAGGAATCTTTTAACCCGTCGTTTTTTTAATTTTTTCACAAAGTGGTCTCCTCCACCTTTTATAGATGATTTGCCTCGTTTCATCCTAGCTGCCATATAGAATCCACTTGGACTTGGCAACAACCCACTGGTTCCTTACCTTAAACCTCAGATTCAAATTCCTCAATATTAAATTAGTTGTGTGAGCATAATTTCATATGTGAATCATTTTGGCTGTCGACCAGTGTTATGGCTAATAGAGAGAAGAGGAATATCTCAACGATAATCAGCAAGTAGAAAAAAGCGGAATAGCTCAATGCGTATTAAGGTGGAATAGGCAAAAAGATAGAAACAAAAATCTAAGAGGATAATAACGCAGATTATAGGAATTATAAAAAAGCTGAAAAGCTAAAGGAAGAAAGACGTAAAGTATGTCAAGGATAAAGAATCGGAATAGCTAATAGGATAATGACGTAAAGATGTGTAATTAGAAATAAGGAGACTACCTAAAAATATAATGGCTTGGCGTATTGCAAGGAGAAATAATCAGAATAGCTAAAAGAATGAAGAAGTGGAGTAGGGCAAGCGGAAGAAGCGTAGTAGCCCCAATGATAACCACTTGCAGTAGTGCAAATAGAAAGAAGAGGATTTAGCTAATTGGATAATGATGTGGAGTATGTCAAGATAAAACATAATGATAATGATGGAAAGGCAGGTCAAGTATCAAGAAGCGAAATAGCTAAAAGAAAAAAGCCTAAACGTATGGCAAGTAGAAAGAAGTGGAATGGCAAAAATATACGCATGTAGAGTAGGGTAAGTAGAAAGAAACGAAATAACTAAAAGGATAATGATGTAAAGTCGGGCAACTAGAAAGAAATGAAATACCTAAAAGGATAAAGAGGTAGAGTAAGGCAAGTTGAAATATGCGTCAAAGGAAAATGACTAAGCATATTGACGTAGAGTAGGTCAAGTAGAAAGCAGAAGAATAAGTAAGTGAATTATGATGTGGATTATAGCAAGTAAATAAAACGGAATAGCTAAAAGGCTAATGACGGTGGATTGGTCAAGTATCAATAAACGTAAGAATTAAAGTGATAATGATGAATTGTATGGTAAGTATAAAGAAGCGAAATAGCTAATATGGTATAACGTAGAGAAGAGAAAGTAGAAAAAAGCGAAAGAGCTAAAAGGATATAGACCTGGGGTATAGCAATTTTAAAGACATGGAAAGGCTAAAAGGCTGATGACGTAAAGTATGGCAAGCACGTAGAATATGGTAAGTAGAAGTTAGCAGAATAGCTAAAAGGATAATGATGTAGACTATTGTATTGTGGCTAAAAGGATAAGCATGTGTAGTTGGAAAGAAAGAAAATCATTTAAGAAATGAAGCAGAAGTGTACCCTCGACATCCGCTGTGTCATCGGGGCACCAAGTGACACAAAGGATCGTTAGTCTTTTCCCTGTGATGTTAGTTAGGACCTGAAATAAGAGTTCTATATGCCTTTTATTTAAAGAAAGTGGTCTTTTAAAGCACGGAAAATTGAAAATCGTTTTGTCTATGTTTACTCTGTTTGGAAGAACCTCGGTGGATCCAATTGTTTGTGATTTAAGCACTAGGGCTCTAAATTTTATTTCATATAGATCAACATTCCCGTCTTTTAATCCATGCTTATCTTTATTAAAGTGTTTAAAACCATTAATATGATACTCCCTCAAAATATTTCTACGATCGGTTTGCAGCCATGTTTCTTTTACAGCGATAACGTCAATATGTTCAACATTTATTAAATTAAATAAATCACAAAACTTGTTCCTTCGACTACGTGTATTCGAAGGTATTTAACGCAAAGATTTTCACTCATTGTTCTAAGAGGAGACCTAATCTTGCATTTCCCACTCAGCTTAAATGAATTCCATCCCATCCAAATAGATAAGCTTAGTTAAAATGATTCCAATAATTTTCGCAGTTGACACCATATCGTGACAAACAATTGGCTGTCTCTCGCTCACGAAGATAGCCCTAGAATTTACACTACAACGTTAACTATTTCCTATATTTAACACTCGTTTTAATTTGGACTTTATCTGTGGAATTGTTACAGTATTTTTCTACGTGTTCAGCGTGAATCGTATCTAAACGTGAAACATCTTTTGACTCTTTCATTGAAAAAAGTGCTGTTGATTTCATTTGTTTGCCTAACTAAATGAACTCCTCCATTACAACATTAATATGTGCGCATGCTCTCTCTTAATTTGTACTCACTCTAATACGTTTGATAAAAATTTTCATACTTTTTCTGTTATGGTAGGACTTATCATAAGTTTTATTAACCCATCCATCCATTTTCTGTTTGTCGTCGAAAAGGCTCCCGACGATATACTATATATCAATTCTTTGTGGGGATTATTCTATATTCGAGTGCAGGGTTAATCAGATAGCCGAAAATGACTCTACGTTAATAAATAGGCCTGTAGAGGGCTTATTTATCTTCAATATACTTAAGAAGTGAACGGAGCCCAAGGATAAATAAAATTGCAAGCGTATATAAAATAGAATTTTATTAATTAATCTAACAAAATAACACATGGAAAATATTTGCATGACCGGGGATTAAAATGGGAGATACACATGAAATGAAAAAGGTCATTGGATAAATTTGACTAAGCAGAGGATTAAGATTTGGAGGGATTTAAATGACAAAACAAACAAGAAGGAAAAGAGTTGGCTAAATCCGTGTCAAAGCACGGAGTTACGTTAGCACAAAGTTAAATAGTTAAATTCAATTTGTAGCTTACGTATTTTTAAGGTCGTCGTGCAGAGGAAGGCGATTTGAAGGAATGGCTTCGGTCTGACTGGCGATTTTCTTCCCAGGAGGAGGGGGTTTTAGGGTGGTTTTCCTTAACGAGGGGGGAAGGACTGACTTCGAGGAGTGAGAGCAAAGTGGGGCTCGGAAGTACGAGCGATCTGGAATCAGGATACCGGAGATGTTCTGAATGAACAATTGAGGTTATTGGTGTAATCAAGCGTTCTCTTGAAGAACGTTAAAAGGGGGAAATTAAATTACCACTGACTTGATATCAGGGGAACGAAAACCGTTTCTTGTCGAACGGGCTCGAAGAACAATGACTGTTCTAAAGTTGTTTTCTTCTAAACAACAGGGGGAGCCCTGTTGACTTGGCGTCTCGAGGGGCACGAACCTTGGCACTCAAGGATATTGTCCTCTTCTGGACAATAAGGAGGTTCTCGGGGTAGAGTTCCTAGGTGCACAAGGGAGATCGGATCGGCGTGATTTCTCGCGAAGATAATCGGGATCTGCTTCAAACGCGAAATTCTATCGTATAAATAGCCGGAGCCAACCCCTCGGGGTAGGGGACAATGGGGGACTTCCATGGAATGTCCCGGTAGTGCTTGGAAAAATCTTATCTTCCCATAAGCCTAATTCAATCTGGCCAGATCGACGCCTGGAGGCAAATGGGGGATTGAACCTCCTTGATTAAACTTGAAGCGGAGGAAGATAATACTCGGGAATGGTGGGCTATAAGAACGCCGTTCTACTCTCTTTCGTAGGATGCACGTGGGAATCATGAGTTTCAATATGTGATAGAAGCGAGGCGCGATTGCCTTAGGCAATTCTATCACACTGTTAATGTATACAATATCAATCGTTTTTTCAACGATTCATTGTTTCTCTTATTACCCCCAATATCATATGATTTCTTAACTGGTTCATCTATTTTTTTTATTAATATATACACCATACCTTATTATTATCGTGATTTATCCTTTTTTATATTATTATTTAGAGTAGCATATATTTTCTTAACCGTCCTATCCTGTTTCTATCATTGTGCACACTATGGTAATTTGACTCACCCGACTTATCCTATTTATGGTATTGTTTACACTTTCTAACAATTTCTCTACCGAATCATAATATTTATGTAATTACAGACACTCCCTTATATTTTGTCCACAGACTCTTCATATTTCTATTATTGCGCTTACTATCATACGTTTCCCATCCTGTTTCTCTCATTGCACACGTTTTCTCAACCAACTGATCCTTTTCCTAACCTTGCACGCACTATCATATCGTTTCCCAACCAAGTCATCCTGTTGCTTTTATTGGATAAACTATCTTGCCTTTTTAAACCAATTCATAAATGTTCTGTTATTTCATACACTATTTATTATACGTTTTCTAAAACAACTCAACCTGTCTCTATTAGTGCGCCTACTATCATTCATTTTCTCAACCGAATCTTACTTTTGTGTTTTTATTCGTTGTGAAAACAAATGGTATGCTGAGTAATGACATAAATAGAAGGAATAGGTTGAGAAAACAATTGCTTTTAAGAGGAATAACAGCAGCAGGTTAATAAAGTGCATTATCATTCGTTCTGGGGAATAATAGAGACTGCCTCAATTGAGAAAACGAATTGTATTCTGACCAATAACAGAACTACTACAGAACTAAGGACCAGCAAAGATCCTAAGGCCCGCTCAAGGCCAGTCCGCTTACAGAAGATGTTAACTACCACTTTCTAATGTTAGTGTATCATGCTTTTTTTACATGCTGTTTTTTGTTTGTTTTTTAACTATTTTAACTCTATGGTACACACTTATCTACCTGTGTACCCTTTCTATATATATTTTTTACAGGATTTTAAAAAATATTTCTATTCTACTGTACACACTTATCTACATGTGTATCATTTAGCCTCTCTTTACATGCCTTTTCTAACTATTTCAATTCTACGGTACACACTTATCTACATGTGTACCCTTGACATGCACGTTCTGCTATCCCTCAAATACACGAGCACGCTTTTTCGAACCCGGGGGGGCAGGATAGGACACTACTCTCTTCTCCCGCAGTGAGAGACAGAAAAAGAAAAGGGGAATTCACATTCACTCCATGCAGTGGGGCGTCGCTGGCATCTTTTTATTGCTCATTTCATTATATTTTATTTCCAACTCCTTATTTTGTATGATGTTTTCTTCTATGCTCTTACTATGTTATATATTTTACACTATTGAAGTACTCATCAAGTCGGTTTTTGAACATATTAAGTGACGTGCTTTCTACTACGCGGTTGGGCAGGCTATTCCACGTTTGTGTGATTTTAAACGTGAAGTAATTTTGAGCTATAGTAGAGTTAAATCTCTTGAAAAGAGGAGTAAAGGGTTGAGACAACGAATGGTATTTAGGGTAATAACAGAATGACATTTTGAGGAATAAAGAAACGTGCTGAATTGGATCTGAAAACGAATGGTATTCTAAGGAAAAAATTAAATGGCAGGAAAGGGTTGAGAAAAGGAAATTTATTCTGAGTAAACAACATTAATAGTAGGAAATGGTTGAGTAAACAAATGTCACACTGAAAATAACAGAAATAGGATGAATCAGTTGAGAAAAAGAATGGTATTCTGAGAAAAAACATATACAATAAATCGGATGAGAAAATGCATGGTATCCTGAGGAATATGAGAAAAAAGACAAATATGTAGGTTGAGAAAACGCCTTGTATTCTACGCAATAAGAAAAAAGACGAATTCATTAAGAAATACTTTGGTATTCTTTACACTAATAGAAGCCTGCGGATTTTTTGAGAAAACGAATGTTATTCAGAGCAAGTACAGAAACAGGATGAATTAGTTGAGAAAAATAATTGTGTTCTGAGCAATGGGCAGAAATAGTAGGGATTGCATGAAAGGGTTGCAGAAACAGGCCGAATTAATCAAGAAAGGGTATGGAATTTTAAGTAATAACAGAAACAGGAGGAATTTATTGAAAAATCGATGGAATTCTGAGCAATCAAAGAAATGGTTGAGAAAAGGACTGTCATTCTGAGTAATTAATAGAAACAGTTACAAATAGTTAAGAAATCGAATTGTATTCTAAACAATACGGTAAGAAACGAATGGTGTTAAAATTAAAAACAGAAACAGAGTAAATTGGTTGTTAAAACTAATAATATTATGAGCATAAGAGAACAAGTACCTATTGGTTAAAAATAACGAATAGTATTCTGAGCAATAAAGGCAAAAGGGTAAATTTGTTGAAAAATGAATGGTATTTTGAGTAAAAACAGAAACGGGACAAATTGGCTAAGTAAACTTATAAGATTCTGGCTAATAACTGAACTTAATTAGAAAAGGTGGTATTCGTAACAATAAAATAAACAGTAAGAGTTGTTCAAGGATACCTTATTTATTCTGAAGACTAACAGATACAGGTAGAAGTTATTGAGAATACGAGTGGTATTTTGAGAATACAAGTGATATTCTGAGCAATAACAGAAGCAGGATGAATTGGTTGAGAAAATGAATGGTATTCGAATCAAATAAAGAAACAGCATGAATTGGTTGAGAAAACGTTTTTTTTGTGTGTATAATAACAGAAGCATCATGAAAAGTTTATAACACGAA
The DNA here is from genome assembly GCA_963969495.1 of Ceratothoa steindachneri. NCBI lineage: Eukaryota > Metazoa > Arthropoda > Malacostraca > Isopoda > Cymothoidae > Ceratothoa > Ceratothoa steindachneri. Next base: position 175,000,774 of record OZ018321.1, read on the forward strand.
TAGTATTCTTAAAACTGACTTAAACAATATTGATTGGAAGAGAAAACGATTGGTATTCTGTACACTAAAAGAGATAGGAGAAAGAGTATGAGAAAACGAATATATTATGAATAATACCAGAAACAGGAAGAATTAATTGAGAAAACGAATGATATTATGAGTGATAACAGAAACAGGAGAGATTGGTAAGAAAACGCATGGTATTATAGGTAACAAACGAAACAGGAGTTGATTGAGAAATGGAATGGGACTCTTAGCAATAAGACAAGCATGATAAATTGGTTGAGCAAACGAATCATATTCTGAAAAATAACAGAAACAATAGGAATTTGAGAAGAAAATGAGCAGAAGGAAGGGTTTAAGAAAACGAATGGTAATATCAGTAGTAACAGAAACAGGAAGAATTGATTGAGAAAAAGAATAGTATTATGAGGAATAAATACAGGATGATTTGGTTGAGATACTGAAAGCTATGCTGAACAATTACAGATACAATATGAATCCGTCATTAAACTAATGGTGTTGTAAGCAATAAAAGGAACAGGAGAAATTGGTTGAGAAAACGAATGCTATGCTGAGGATTAAAAGCAAGAGTAGGAAATGTTAGGAAAACAAATGATATTTTGAGCAATAACAGAAACAGAAAGAACGGTTTGAGAAAAAATGGTATTCTAACCTATAACAGAAACAGGATAAATTTATTTATAAAACTAATGTTATTCTGAGCAATATCAGAAACAGGAAGAAAAATGTTAAGAAATCGAGTCATGTTCAGAGCAATAACAGAAACAGGAGAAAAAGGTTGAGGAAACAAATGCAATCACGTTAACATGATAAATTGGTTTAGAAAACCAATAATCTTCTGAGCTTAATAGAAATAAGACGAATTCTTAAAACGTATGGTATTCTGAGCAATAACAGAAACAGGATCAATTAATTGAAAAAAATAATAATTGACTGAGAAATAACAGAAACTAGAATAATTTGGTTAGAAACCAATGGTATTCCGAGCAATACCAGAAACAAGATGAAATGATTCAGAAAACAACTGTTATTTTGAGCAATAACAGAACAGGATGAATTGGCTTGGAAAACGAATAATATTATGATCAATACCACACATATTAGGATCGGTTGAGAAAAAGATTGATATTTCGAGCAATAAAAGAAAGAGTATAATTACGTTGAGAAATCGAATTGTATACTGAACATTAACAGAAACATGACGATTTGGTAAAGAAAACATAAAGTCTTGTGAACAATAACAGAAACGTGTGGAATTAATTGAGAAAACGAAAGGTATTCTGACCAATAACAGTAACAAGATGAATTGTTGAGAAAACGAATGTTAGTATGAGAAATGAAATCAACATTAGGAATTGGCTGAGAAAACGTTTAGTATTCTCAATAATAACAGAAGCAAGAGTAAAGGCTAGAGGAAATGATGAATTGAATGATAAATCGATTGGTATTGAGAGCAATAGCAGAAACAGGAGGAATTGCTAAAGAAAAGTTATGGTGTTCTAGGCAATAATAGAAACAGGAATAATTTATTGAGAAAACGAATGATCTTCTGAGGAATCGCTAAAACATATGAAGTGGTTAAGAAAACGAACGGTTTTATGAGCAATAACAGCAAAAGTAGGAAATGGGTGAGAAATCGAATCATATTATGAGAAAAGAGAATCAGGCGGAAATGGATGAGAAACATGAATTTTAGAAGAAAAGGATTGGTTTTCTGAACAATAAAAGAAACAGATGGAAGGGTTTGAGAAACGAATGGTATTATGAGTAATAACAGGAACAGGACGAATTGTTTGAGAAAACGAATGGTACTTTGAGCAATAATAGAAACAGGACGAATTGGTTAAGTAAACGTAAACATTCCGAGAATGAACAGAAACAGATGAAATTTATTCTGAAAACGAATGGGATTCCAAGCAATAACAGAAACAGGTGGAATTTAGTTATAAAACGAGTAGTATTCTAAGCAATGACATAAACAGTAGTAAATGTTTGAGATGACGAATGGCATTCTGAGCAATAACATTAACAGGATGATTGATTATGAAAACGCATAGTATGTTGAGAAAAACAGAAATAGGTTAATTTTAGGTTAGAAACCAATGGTATTCTGATCAATAGCAGAAACAGGATGAACTCATAAAGAAAACAAATGGCATTCTTTGGAGTAACAGAAAAAGCATGAAGCTTCTAATAAAAGGAATGGTATTCTGAGTAATAACAGATATAAGAGGATCGGATAAGAAAAATAGTGGCATTCTGAGCAAAGACAGAAATAGGAGAATTTGTTGAGAAAACGATTGGTATTTTAAGCAATAATAGAAACAAGATAAAGTTGCCCTATGATAGAATGGTATTCATAGCAATAAAAGAGATAGAAAGATTTGGTTAAGAAAACCTATTGTATGTATTCTGAGAACTAGCAGAAAAGCGTAGAATTTCCTAGAAAAGGAATGGTAGTTTTAGCACTAAAAGAAACAGGAAGAATTAATTAAGAAACGTATGGAATTCTGCGTAATTACGGAAACAGGAATAATTTATTGAGAAAGCATACGGTATTCTGCGTAATAACGTAAAACAGAAATTTATTGAAAAAAAGTATGATATTTTCAGAGGTACTACGAACAGTAGGAATTGGTTAAAGAAAGGATGCTATTCTGAACAATAACAAAATAGGATGAAATAAGCGATAAAACGAATGGTATTCTGAGCAATAAAAGAAACAGCATGGATCGGTGAGAAAACGAATTGTATTCTGTGCAATAACAGTAAGAATATGAACTGAGTAAAAAACGAATGGTAATCTGAGCAATAACTGAAACACGATTAATTTGTTTAGAGAATGAAGGGTATTCTAGGCAATAACATAAAGATAATTAATTGGTTAATTAAACGAATAGTATTCTGAACAATCCAAGAAAAAAAGGGAAATGGTGGAGAAAACGAATAGTATTCTGAGCAAAAACATAAACGGTAGGAAATGTTTGGGAAAACAAATGGTATTCTGAGCAATAGCATAAACAAGGTAAATTGTTGAAGAAACGAATGTTATTCCGATTGATATCAGAAACAGGAGTAATTGGTTTTTTTGAAAATCTGTATAAATCACTTGAGAAAAGAATTTTATTCCTAGCAATACTATAAACAGGATGGATTGGTCGAGACAAGAAATGGTATTCTGAGGAATAACAGAAAAAAGTCAATTGGTTGAGAAAACAAATGGTATTCTCAGCAATATATAAAAGGACGGATTGGTAGAGAAAACTCATGTTATTCTGAGCACAAATAGAAACATGGTGATTTTTTAAGGAAAAATTAATGGTATTCTGAGCAATAACAGAAACAAAATTAGTTCGTTGAGAAAACAAAGGTATTCTGAGCAAATGCCGAAATGGTTGAGGAAAAAGTTAGTATTTAGAACAATAATACGAGCAGGATGACGAGGTAAATAAAGGAATGGTGTACTGAAGAATAACAGAAACAGGTTAAATTGGTTGAGAAAACGAGTGGTAGTATGAGCAATGATAGAAAAAGGAGGAATTGCTTAATAAAACACATTGTATTTTGGGTAATAACAGAAGCAGGAGGAATTTTTTGAGAAAGTCCATGGTACTTTGAGCAATAAAAGAAACATGATGAATTGGTTGAGTAAACGAATGGTATATTACGTGTCGTGGTGTGACATTATATTATATCAATACCATATTATATCTATGGGAAAGGGACTAATAACTTACAGGCGAACTGACAAAGGGGCTGAATGCCACGAGTTTCGACGCGCGGAGCAGCGAGAATAGAGTGTAAAACGAGGTCAGGTAAAATTTGGGCAATGGCACAGCTCAAGGTTATTTAAAGAGGCATGTACAAAAATATAATTTTATTTACATTAAATAAGAGAATCAATGGGCAAAATTAAATTGGCAAATGAAGGAGGAATTGCAGAGTTATGCATCCGACTCTGAAGTTAGAAATTAATGCGTTACAGAAGGAGACTATTCCAATAGGGAGGATTAACTCAAATGGGTTGCTGAAGGGGGGGAGGGGTTGGTTGGCGGAGGAAACCGGGTAAGATGTCAGGGTGAGGTTTCACGGATGTCTTCTGCAGGCAATAAACCTGAGGGCGAGGGCACTCGGAGCTTCTGAGCGGGGAATTGACGTGATGACGGTTCTCCAGGGGGGGGGAACGTCGGGTCCAGGGAAGAGTATTTTTGACACCCGAAGACGAGGAGGGAGCGAGGAGGGCTTCGACAGAAGTTGATAAGTGGAGTCGGAAAAATCGCTCGGTGGCGATCGTCAAAATGGAAATACCTCACTGGCTGGGCTGATTCCAACGACACGCAAAGTTCAGCCGTCACTTTGCTTCGTTGTTAAGCACCTGACTTGGAACTAGGAGGAATGCTTCTTGGATCCTAGTGGGACTCATCAAGACTGTATCTCCCACCTGGAAGACGAGCCCTATATATCCGAGGCTCCCGCTGCAGAGGTGGGAGAAACATGGGGTATTTGGCCAGCGCTACTCTCGAATGGCCACGAACCTTCACACCCAGGCGATTCTAACCCGCGAAAAGGTGGTCCGGGGTGGACGCGGTTCAAGGCTTTGCTTGTGGAGGGGAGGGGGGGGCTTACTAATTTAAGCCTAACCAAATTCTAGAATTTTCTTTATCGCATGAGCGCCACTTCCGTGCTGGAAAAGAAATTCCACGTGGAATTCCCCCACACATCTCCCATCCGAAAGATGATGCTATACAGAGCAGTTGCGTAGCAAAGAATCACCCATCCCGTCAACATAGAATTATGAAGGGTCTAGGGAAATTCTGACCTGCTACGACAGGTGTACACCCCCCAAAAAAACGTGAATCTGAGCTCAGCGGGGAATTTACGGACATAAGCCTTAAACGGGTCTGTGGGGAAACCCCACGTGGAAACTCTTGAGCAGAACAGAACTTCCCTGCTCTGCAGAGGGCCTGGTTAGGCCGAAATTGGTAAGCCTCCCCCCATCCCCTTCCACCAGCGGTACCCTCGAACCGTGTCCACCACGATTCACTTTTACACAGGCAGAATAGCCCTCTGCAAGAAGATCCGAGGCCATTCGAGAGTAGAGCTGTTTCCCGCTTACCGCCCCCCAACCCCGAGGAGAGCCTCGGACATAAATAGCGCTCGACTCCCATGAAGAGACACAGGGTTGAGAAGTCTCGCCCAGACCACAGAAGATTCCCCATAGTTCCAAGTCAGGTGCTAACAACAAAGCAAAGTGACAGCTGAACTATTTGGGGCATTTGGAATTACCCCAGCCACTGAGGTAATTCCACTTAACGATCGCCACCGAGTGATTTTTCCGGCTTCTCTCGTTTACTCCTGTCGAAGCACTCCTTCGTTCTCCCCTTATTTCGGGTAGCCGAAATACTCTCCCTTGGCCCGGTAGTTCCCCCCCCCCCACCCGTGTTTTTGGAGAACCGTCATCACATCAAGTTCCCGCTCAAAAGTTCCGAGTGGCCTCACCCCATGCGCAGAAAACATCCGTAAGCCCCCCCCCCCCCCTTCAGTAACCCAATTGAGTTTATTCCCCCCCCCCCATCCATTTGAATAGCCTCAACCTGTAATACTTTAAATTCTGACTTCATAGTCTGATTTATAACTACAAATCCCCCTTTCGTTTACTGATGTGATTTTGTCCGTTAATTCTCTTTAAATAACCTTGAGCTTTGCCATTGCCCATTTGTTACCTGACCTAGTTGCACTCTCATCTCGCATTTCAGGCCGTCTAAACTAGCCGTGTTCCGTCACTTCGTCGTTTTACCTGTAAGTTATCGGTCCCTCCCCCATAGATATAATATGATATTGATGTAATATAATGTCATACCACGACAGGGTCAATTCTTGAGACAATTTAACTAGCACAATTTTAAACTAAAAAAGTCACAGAAGAACATTGACGACATTTTAGTGAAACCAAAAAAAAGGATTCAATTAAATGGAGGCATTAATATGGGACTAATGACTAAACAACTTATGGCACCTAAAAATCATAATTAAGAACATTAATGAGATAATATATTCATAAGGGATTAGAATATCGGCAAACTTTGGCCAAGCATTTAACCTCTAGGTTATAGGAGAATTACCATATTAACAGTTATTTAATTTAGTGGCTCATCGGCTTCTTCTGCCACCGGGTAATGAACTGTCATGGGAGAGCTTCAATACTTCCAGGACGCATTCACGGGGAACACAAAAGACATGTGTTCTTTGGTCTGTGACTTCCGACCAGGCACGATACAATAAGTCCTTCTTCCCGAGACAGGACACTCGTTTGTTACCTTGGGTGGACTCACGCTCGAGGGTTTTAGTTTTGTCCTAAAGGTGGAGGAGAGTTGCGCACTCCTTCTGGGCGCGAGCAAACTTGATGCTCCGGAAGTCTTGGAACTCCGGGTCAATAGGGGTTTCCAAGGTAATGGGTGCATGGGATTCCAGGGCTGCCTGCGTACGGGTAATCACGGGCTGGGCCACGGGACGGTCGTGGATTACGGGGATCTGACCGATCAAAACAGCGCAAGAACTGGATTGGGGCCGCTACTACTTCGGCCCAACCAGACATATAGTCACACTCGATGAGACAACGAGTTACTGGGATACGACTGGCCGGGCCAAGGTAGTCGTGGACCACCGCAAACTTCTTGTAGGCGGGGCCAACAGGAGAGAGTAGGTCCTCTGACACTACGATGCAGGTGCACCCGGTGTCACGGACGATGGTGGATACTCGACAACCGTTCACGGTTCCGTTCTCAAATTTCAATCCACCAGGGCTGTTCTCAGTAAAGAGGAGGTTTACCTGATGGTCCGGAACTTTGGTGAGCGATGGAGGATCGGGGGTCTCCTGAGGCGACGGAGGAGGAGCAGGGGCGGTCCAGATTTGGTGCACTTGGTGGGACTGAGAGTTTGCGAATCGGGAGTTTTGAGGACAGTTCGTGCGGTAATGGCCGGGAACTCCGCAGGTGTAGCAGATGCTCGGGTTCTTTTGGTATGGCACAACCGGGTGAGAAGAAATGAGGGGCTTAACGTCTTGCTGTTCAGATGGATGGAAGTTTCTTGGCTTCGAGGGACTAGGAACTTTGGTAAATCTTGGAAGCAATTTAGGAGGGGCCTTAGGACCATAAAATTTAGTTGGGGGGGGGCGATTGGGAAGCCTTTTTAACGTCCTTAGGGTATAAATTGTGACTACCCGCGTAGACATTATCCTCTTTCAAGCACTCTTTGAAAGTGGCGCAACGTTTATCTTTAATGAAGGCGCGAATTTCGGGAGCCACGGCAGCTAAAAGCTGATCCATAAGGAAGAAGTCCAGGAGGGATTCGTAGACCTGGGGAATCTTGCACGCATCCAGCCAACACAGAAGGTGTCTTTGAAGGATGTACCCGTATTGTCAAAATGTTTGACCAGAGCGGATCCTTTCCTGGCGAAATCGGGAGCATGAGAATTCGCTATTCATATAAACAGCGGCTAACAATTCAGACTTTAACGTGGAATAGTCCAAAGTTGCTTCCGGGAGAAGAGATACGAAGATATCCCTTAACTGGGCGTTTAGGAGGGGAAGTAAACGAGCGACGCCATCATTTTCGAGATCCCATCTATTGATCTTAAACATTCTCTCAAAACGGGTCAAAAATGACCCAAAGTCTTCTCCATTATTAAAAGCGGGAAGTTTTACTGAAGAAGTTTGGGGAATTTCAGCCCGGGAACCGATGGACTGAGAATCCATTTAATTTAGGCTCATTTCCAGCTCATGGTGCCTAATTTGTTCACGTTCTTCCATCTCCATCTTCAGTTTGTTCTCCTCTATTTCCATCTTCAGTTTTTTCTCCTCCATCTCCATTTTGTTCTTCTCCATCTCCATTTTGTTCTTCTCCATTTCCATTTTGATCTTCTCAATCTCCATTTTTCTTAGTTCCTCTTCACTTTGCTTTGCCCGTTCGTTCCTCTCTTCTTCCTGTACTTAATTTAGCAGGTCTTTGCTCGAAAGACCTAACATTTCACCCTGACTCTTGAATTTTTCGAAGGATGACCTTGTTACGCAGTTAATTGAGGGAACACTGACACGCGAACGAGCTAGGACACTACCCACGCGAAACGAATACTTGAATATTCGTAAAGGCCTTGTTCACAAAAAAAATTATGATGCAGCTACCTACCTCTGCTGTTTTTAAGCGGAAAAAAAGTAAAATGGTCCTACCAGAATTAGGACACCAAAGACATTAACTCTTTTGGATTAATAACCAGGAGATTCTCCAAAATTCAAACATAATAAAAAAAAAATTAATTACCTGGGGTCCAACACAAAATCTAAATAGATTACGTTCTACTGCTCTTCAATTAACTTGAAATTGCTTTCTGCTAGTACAATACAAAAATTTAAATAAAAGGGATAGACGTGAATAACAAAGGAACTTCTAATGGCGAAATTAAAATGACACGGGTTCATAAAAACACACTCGACACCAAAATTATACAATATGTATATTAATAAATATATATTTCGTGGTGTGACATTATATTATATTAATACCATATTACATCTATAAGGAAGGGACTAATAACTTACAGGCAAACCGACAAAGGGGCGGAATGCCACAAGGTTCGACGCGCGGAGCAGCGAGAATAGAGTGTACAACGAGGTCAGGTAAAATTTGGGCAATGGCACAGCTCAAGGTTATTTAAAGAGGCATGCATGTACAAAAATATAATTTTATTTACATAAAATAAGAGAATCAATGGGCAAAATTAAATTGGTAAATGAGGGGGGAATTGCAGAGTTATGCATCAGACTCTGAAGTTAGAAATTAATGCGTTACAGAAGGAGACTATTCCAATGGGGAGGATTAACTCAAATGGGTTGCTGAAGGGAGGCAGGGGTTGGTTTACGGAGGATTCCGGGTGAGATGTCAGGGTAAGGTTTCACGGATGTCTTCTGCAGGCAATAAACGTGAGGGCAAGGGCACTCAGAGCTTCTGAGCGGGAAGTTGACGTGGTGAAGGTTCTCCAGGAGGGGGGCGGTAACGTCCGGTCCAGGGAAGAGTATTTCTGCCAGCCGAAGACGAGGAGGGAGCGAGGAGGGCTTCGACAGGTTTTGATGAGTGAAGTCGGAAAAATCGCTCGGTGGCAATCGTCAAAATGAAAATACCTCCCTGGCTGGGCTGATTCCAACGACACGAAAAGTTTAGCCGTCACTTTGCTTCGTTGTTAAGCACCTGACTTGGATCTAGGAGGAATGCTTCTTGGATCCTGGTGGGACTCCTCAACTCTGCATCTCCCACCTGGAAGACGAGCCCTATATATCCGAGGCTCCCGCTGCAGAGGTGGGAGAAACATGGGGTGTTTGGCCAGCGCTACTCTCGAATGGCCATGAACCTTCCTCCACAGGAATTTCTAACCCGCGAAAAGGTGGTCCGGGGTGGACGCGGTTCGAGGCTACCGCTTGTGGAGGGGGGGGGGGGCTTACCAATTTAAGCCTAACCAAATTCTAGAATTTTCTTTACCGCATAGACGTCACTCCCGTGCTGGAAAAGAAATTCCACGTGGAATTTCCCCACATTGAGCAATAAAATAAAGGGCAAGAAATGCTTGAGAAAAGGAATGTTATTTTGACCAATTAACAGAAACAGTTATAAATGGTTGAAAAAAACAATGGTATTGGTTTGAATTCGTGAAAAAACGAACTGAGTTATAAATAATCACAGAAACAGGGTAAATTGGTTGGGAAATCTAATAATAATCTCAGAAATAATAGAAAGAGTAGCTATAGGCTGACCATACGAATGGTATTGAGAGCAATAACAGCAAAAGGAGATATTAGTTGTGAAAGCGAATTGTATTTTAGGAAAAACAGAGACAGTATAATTTGGCTAAGTAAAGGTATGGTGGCATTATGGTTAATAACTGAAATAAGAAAAAAAATTAAGAAACCGAATGGTATTTTTAGCGATAGTAAAAACAGGACAACTTGGTTAATAAAACGTATTTTATTCTTAGGAGTAACAGAAACAGATGGAATTTATTGAGAAAACAAATGGAATTATGAAAATTACAAAAACAGGATAAAGGGTTTGATAAAACGAATGGAATTATGTGAGATAACAGAAACAGGAATTTTTGTTAAGAAAATGAAAGGTATTTTCATCAATGACAGAAAAGAACAGAGTGATTAAAAAAACGTTTAATAATCTGAGCAATAACAGAAACAGAATCAATTGGTTTGGAAAACAATAGGTAATATGAGCAATAACATAAAAGGATACTTTGGTTAAGAGAACTAAAAGTATTCTGAGCAAAAACGGATATTGGATGACAAAACGATTGGTTTTCTGAGCAATAACAGAAACAGTAGGAAAATGTGCAGAAAAAGAATCGTATTTTGAGCAATAACACAAAGAGTAGGGAAAGTTTGGGAAAACTAATGGTATTCTGAGCAATAATGGGAAAGAAAATATTGGTGAAGAAACGAATAGTGTTTTCAGCAATAACTGAAAAAGGATAAATTGGCTGACACAACTAATTGTATTCGGAGCAATAACAGAAACGGTTGGAATCTATGACAAAACGAATGGCATTCTGAGCAGCTAAATAAGCATGATAAATTGGATTAGGGAATGATTAGTATTCTGAGCAATGACAAAAACAGTAGAAATGGGTTGACAAAACGATGTATATTCAGTGTAATAACATAAATATTAAGAAATTTTTCTGAAAAAGAATGGTATTCTGAGCAATACCAGAAACAGGAAGAATTCGGTGAGAGAGGAATGGTAATGAGCAAAAACACTAACTAAGGAAAAGGGTAGAAAAATCGAATGGTATTTCGAGCATTAACATCAAGAAGAAAAAATAGTTATGAAAATGAAAGATACTTTTATCAAAAATATGGGGAATACTAGACCAAATAATTCTCCATGGACCAAGTAGAGAGCGATACGAAGAAATCAGAAGACGGAGAGAAGAACTGAAGCATCTCATGGAAGAACAGGAAAGCCACATATGGGATAGCCTAATAGAGAAAATAGATGAAGAAAGAAAACCAAAAGAGAACAGGAGACTAATAAATAGACTTAAAGCCAGACCCCGAGAGATAAAATAACAATTAAGAATGAACGGAGAGAAAAGATCCAAGAAGAGAGGACCACAGAAGAACTTTTTCGTAATCACTGGAAATCAGTGTTTTGATAACACCAGAGGATGGCGAAGACTTCAATCCAGAGATAGACGAAATGGTCGACACAGTCTTTCGAGAAAACATAAAAAGGATCACTCCAGCACCAAGTTTAGAGCGAGAAAGAGAGGAAATTCTGGGTACAGTGGCCTAGTAACAACGGAAGAGTTCAAAAGCGTAATGCATTCATTCAAACAAAAAGCGCCAGGCCCCTCAGGAATAACCAGAATTAATTTTACCAAGACACCTAACATAATCATCAGAGCATTAAAGAATATTTTTAACGCGTGCTTAAACACCGGTTACTTCCCTGATAGCTATAAACTAGATGAAATGATATTCGTCCCAAAGCCATGAAAACCACTAAACCACCTCAGCAGTCACCGGCCAATATCGCTATTGAACTTCATGGGCAAAGTCTTCGAGAAAATCCGTAACAGAAGACTAAAAGAATATCTTGTAGAAACGACCTTTATAATGATTATCAGCTCGGATTCAGAAGAGACAGAGACACCACAATGGCACTTGACATAGTAACAGAGAATAACTACATCGATCTGGTCTTGAGATGTAGAAAAAGCATTCGACAAAGTCTGGGTCAGAGGAATGCAATATAAGATCTTAAATCTCCAGATGAATAGCAATCTGAAGAGAATTCTCTGCGATTATGTCACAGAGTGAAGAGCTTATGTGAATATCAATGGTTATTCAATGCCAGAATTCGAATTACAAGCTGGACTCCCGCAGGGGGGATGTCTCAGTCCCACGCTGTATTCAATATACACAGCAGACCTGCCACCCCCAATAATGCCTGGTTACCTAAACATACAGTTCGCAGACGACATAAGCCAACTCGTCGTCACTCCGTACAGGAGCGTACGCTTTCGGGCAAGAACAACAGCTTTAGAAATCAGCAACATCAACAACTACGAAATAATTGGAAGATAAGGACGAACAGGAGGAAATTTACAATAATCACAATCTCCAGGAACAAAACAGCTGAAATTGTAGTTGAAGATCAGAACTACAGATATCATAGTGAGGGCAAAGTGCTAGGACTCAAAATAACAAAAAAAGGCTACAAACAACATATAACGGAGAGGAAGAACAAGGCGATTCCGATGCTTAACCTACTGTACAATATAAGAGGGTTAGGCATGAAAAATAAAATAAAAATCTATCTTGCACTAGGAAGAGAGGTACTACTATACCGGACAACCCCTATCAACGGTGAAACAAAGACCAAAAAATTGGAACTCCAGAAAATACGAAATAATGCTCTCTACCTAATCACCAACACACGCAGGAGAGAGAGGAGAAGACTACAGGATCTACACCAAGAAGCAGGATTAGAAACGCTCAATATCAACATCATGAACAGAGAGGAGAAAATATGGAGGAAGATAGACGATCTACCTCAGATATTTGCAGAGCACACAAACACCAGCGCTGGAGTTCTCTTTAACACTCGATTTCCTAGCGGCAGACAACAGCTGAGAATCGAGAAGGTTCCCATGTTTACTTCAGTATAAATTCAAGGAGAGAGAAGGAACAAGCATAACGATAAAAATATTTGCCCCTACAATATACAAACCCAACCAACGAAATAACCCACCAAGACACCAGATTGATAGCCTAATAAGACAACCGAATTTAAACAATCTAAATGGGAAGAAACAACCGACTAAGGAGACAACACAGATCAAGTGTAAACAGAAATAATGCAAACAAAATTAACTAAAAGTGTAATAAGTGAACTATATTAAAAAGTTCAACAAAAATGATAGTGAAGTGAAAGTTAAGAGTAAAACAGAAATAAAACTAAATGTGTAATAAGTTAACTATAGTATTAAAAAGTTTAACAAAAATGATAGTGAAGTAGAAGTTAATAGTAAAAGAAGCAAACAAAGTGAAACTAAAGTAAAAAAGTGATAACAAAAAGAGAAAGTGAAACAAAGTAAGGAAAGTAAAAACAAGTAACATAACAATATATAAACAAAGCTCAGAGCTAAGATAACTCAAAACGGCATGAATGCTACAATAAACACATAAATGAAAGATGAAAAGAAAAAGGGAACAGAGATTAGGCGGTCCTCCTTCTTATGTATGAGGAACATAAGTGCTAAAGTGTGAGAAAGGAAGTAAGAATGATGAATGATAAGTAAGTGCATGATGGTGGTTCGGAATCCATGTTAATCAGCAAGTCCCCCTTGTCCCTCGGACAAGGGTATTCCAAAATTTTCACCTTTGACTACCGAGGTTGCTCAATCTGCCTCCTCACCAATCTCTCCTCTTTTAACTCAAAACTTTCCGAACCCAATATAAAGCCTCTTCTAAAGCTTGTTCCGGACTTCCCATTAAGCACTTCACTATCGGTATACTTGAACTGCGAGTCTGAATTGTGGGGAGTTTCTCCAGGAGCAAGTCGGCTGCGGGCCTCCTCCTCTTCTGTGCCCCCCCGCCCCGATCGTGGGAGGGGTACAAAGGGGAGGAGTAGTCGCGAGCCGTACCTTTTCTCCCCCTAATAAAAAAAAATAATAATAATTCCTTTTCTGTTCATATCCTGAAGATGACCTAACATGGTCGAAAGCGTCTAGGAATAAAGAATGTCATTCGCGGATGTTTTTTCTCGCCTCGAAGACCCCGTTAAAAAACTTGTAAGAAATATTAAGAAAATACAAGTTAAAATTAATTTCGCTGCCACAGCTGTGGACTTCAATAGAACCTATATATATATATATATATATATATATATATATATATATATATATATATATACATTTGAGTTGAGGGGCCGTTTCCTCGGAAAGCGCAAGCAAAGTATGAAGAGATTAAAGCCAACACGACGAATTGTTGGATAGAGTTTGTTATGTAAACAAAATTTGGGCAATAATTAGAAACTTAACAAAATTTCTTAAACTTAGGGATGACCCTTCTAAATTATTTTTTTAAATTAGAGGATAAATTAAATAGATTCCTGCAGAAACTTAGACATCTTCACTTATTAAAATCTGAATACAATTATCTTCCTGCCTCACGTTCAGCTCCCGGTATCCTTTAAGATCTCCCTAAAACCTATAAACCTGGATTACCCATCAGACCAATCTTATCAGCTATTCGCACACTCACAAATAACTTGTGCAATTTCCTTGTCCCTCTGCTTGAACTTCTCACACTGAACAATTATAATTTAATGGGGTGTTTTTATTTGCAGACTTTATTAAAGAAAGCTCTTATCACTTAAAACTGTATTATATTGCAAGTTTTGGTGTAGATTCATTATTTATCAATATACTACCGAACAAAACCTGTGATATTATTGCTAATAGTTTATTTTCTACTCACAACAACATTGAAGGGTTAGGTAGAATTCAATTTATAGATTTAGTCAAAGTTGCGGTAGGAGACACTATTTTCCTTGTTAATAATACTTTATATAAACAAACAGACGGCATGTCTATAGGATCTCTGTCGTGGTATGACATTACATTATATCAATACCATATTATATCTATGAGGGAGGGACCAATAACTTGAAAGCGAACCGACAAATGGGACGGAAAACCACGAGTTTCGACGGGCTGAGTAGCGAGAGAGTGCAACGAGGTCAGGTGAATTATGGACAATGGCAAAGCTCAAGGTTATTTAAAGAGGCATAAACAAAAAAATAATTTTATTTACACAAAAATAATGAGAGAATTGATGGGTAAAATTACCTCAGAGAATTAACGGGCAAAATCACATCAGTAAATGAAAGAGGGAATTGTAGTTATAAATCAGGCTATGAAGTTAAAACTTAAGGTATTCCAGAAGGAGATTATTCGAATGGGGGGAGGGGATTAACTCAATTGGGTTGCTGAAGGGGGAAGAGGGGTTGGCTTACGGATGTCTTCTGCACGTGAGGTGAGGGCGTTCGGAACTTCTGAGCGGGAGGTTGGAGTGATGACAGTTCTCCAAAAACAAGGGGGGTGGTTTACTTCCGGTCCAGGGGAGAGTATTTCGGCTACCCAAAATAAGGAGGGCTTCGACAGGAGTTGATGAGAGAAGTCGGGAAAATCACTCGGGGGTGATCGTTCAGTGGAATTACCTCCTGACTGGGGCTAATTCCAAATACACAAAATAGTCCAGCTGTCACTTTGCTTTGTTGCTAGCACTTGACTTGGAACCATGGGGAATCTTCTGAGGTCTGGGCAAGACTTCTCAACTCTGTGTCTCTTCATGGAAGTCGAGCGCTATTTATGTCCGAGGCTCTCCCCGGAGTTGGGGGTTAGCGGGAAACAGCTCTACTCTCGAATGGCCTCGATTCTTCTTGCAGAAGCTATTCTAGCCCGCATAAAGTTGAATCGTGGAGGATTCGATTCGAGGCTACCGCTTGTGGGAGTGGGGGGGGAGACCTACCAATTTAGGCCTAACCGGGCCTTCTGCAGCGCATGGAAGTTCCGTTCTGCTCAAGAGCTTCCACGTGGGGATTCCCTCACAATCTCCTTTAGGTCCTCCATCCGCCAATGCTTTTTTATGTTATCATTTATGAACCATATTTCGAGGATTGTTATTTCTCTTCAGAGAAAGAGAGTATATCGCACAGTTCCATAATTATTTAAACAGTAAATATCATAAGATAAATTTCACTGTTGAACATGAGTGCAATGGAGAATTGTCATTTTTAGACATAAGCATCGCCCATATTCTTAATCATTTATCTACGTCTGTCTACCGAAATTCTACCAACACAGTACTTGGCACTAATTTATTCAGTTTTACTTTCTTTAAATTCAAAAATTCTTGCATATCTTGCGCAGACTTTTTCGTGCCTACAAAATATCCTGTAACTGGGCTTTGTTCCACCAATAACTCATTTACCTTAAAAAAATTTGTAATTTTAAATTGATTCCCTCTCAAGTTTTAACAAACTTACCAAATGTTTTCAGACAAATTATATAATAGCTCAAATGGTAAAATTAAGCCTGAGTAAATAGCAATATATTTAAAAATACATTACTTTGGCTCCATTGCTTACAAATTGATAATTAAATTACAGTCGATACTAGTTAAGAGATATCCACAATGTCTTCCCTCATTTGTCTACCAATTATTGTCCGCAGGCTGCCATGCCAGCTGCTTGGGAAAGAACAGCATTCAACTCTAATTGAGCATAAGTGAACATTTCGGTTCCTCCCACTATATCAATAGACCTTTGACTACACCTGAATTTTCATCAATAAGAAACCATTCCGTGTCTTGTAACACATTTCAGGCAATGAATTCTCTATTCTGGATGGAATCTCTATATATTTCAACACTCAGCCCTAAACTTAACAGTCTTCAACTCCCGTATTAATAATTTAAAATTTAACCAACTAATTCATTCCTAAACAACCAACCAACATGTCACCAATAGTTATTTAAGTATCATTTTTTTCCACACACTACCACAGTCTGCATCTGAACACCAGTCAATACCTGGTAAGCCAAATTACTCGTGATTATTAATTTATTTGTTGGTTTTGTTTCTTGCATATATTATTGATTTTGTACATTTTTCTGTTTTATTTGGCCAATTAACTGTATTTTATATTTTAAGTCTAATTTTTAATGCTCATTTAATTATGTAAAATTGAGAGAAATCTCTGCACATGATGTACACAGTAGATGTACGAAACGTCCAGATATCTTAAATAAATGTTCCAATTAGTTGTGTTGGCTTTAATCTTTATATATATATATATATATATATATATATATATATATATATATATATATATATATATATATATATATATATATATATATATATATATATATATATATATATATATATATATATATTATATATATATATATATAAACTTGGACGTTTAGGTTCAAAACACCAATGGTAGCTACATCACAAAAGTAAATAGAAAAAGTACGGACATGGGAAAATGCCTCAATGCAGAGAGTAAATGCCCTGAAAGGTATAAAATAAACGTAATTGGCTCATAAATCCGCAAGATCACATAAATGCTGCTCTACGTGGGAACTTTTCCACCAAGAGATTGCACAAGTAAAACAAACACTCGTGAATGACGGTTCTCAAACAGCATTATTGACAAACAACTCAAGTTATTTTTATTAGGTTGAGGCATAAGTTATTGAATTTTTTTTTCAATGTTGTGTAGATGTAAGTTTTTTTGACGTGATTAGTGCACATATTAAGAAATAATAATAAATAATGAGAGCAAAATTTTCAAAGGTTAGGCTACGTCTCTTAACTGCGTAGACTATTAGGCTTTTGCTTAGGCGACGTCTTGAAGTTGAGTAATAAGTCATTGTGGTTTATTTAAAAGTTGTGTTAATGTAATTTTTGTTCTTTTCCCTCAAAATGGAATGTCAAGTTGAAAGAAAGGCGAATTTTCGAAGCTTGTTGTTAGTCATTTTCAATCGAGACGGGAACAATGCAAACGCAGCCAAAGCTCGTCGTGATATTTGTGCTGTGTACGGAGAAAATGCTTTATCAGAAAGGACAGCTCAATGGTTGTTTTCACGTTTCAAAAACAGTCATTTTAATCTTAATGACGAAGAACGTTCTGGTCGCCCCATTAAGTTGGATGAATATCGATTGAACGACCTTCTTCATGAAAATCCTCGTCAATCGACTAAGATCACACGCCTGTACAATTGGCGTGTGATCATAAAACTGCAGTGAATCACCTTCGTTCGATGGGGAAAGTTAAAAAAACTCAGTGCATGGGTTCCGCACGCTTTGAGCGAGAGCAACAAACTTCAACGCTTCACGATTGCCGCAGGTTTGAAGGTTCGTCACAAGGCTACTTGTGGCTATAAGGACAGATTTCTTCACCGCATCATCACTGGCTACTAAAAGTGGTGCGTTTATGTCAACATGAACCATCGAAAACAATGGCTTAGCCCCAATAAAAAAACACTTCCGCGATTAAAGCAAGGACTTCATCCACGAAAGACGATGCTGTGTGTGTGGTGGGATTGTGAAGGCATCATTCTTTATGAGCTCCTTGCGAACAACGAGATTGTCAATGCAGAACTCTATGTTCAACAAATATATCGACTCGCCGAAGGTTTTCGTGAAAAGCGACCCCATCGACGTTATGGAGTCCTTCTGCAACACGACATTGCTCGTCCTCACATTGCCAATATTACAAAAGACGCCATCCAAACGCATAATTGGGAAATCCTGCCGCATCCTCCATATTCGCCAGACTTGGCTCCATCGGATTTGCATCTGTTACAATCGCTCTCCAACAATTTGCGCGGCGTTTCGTTCAATACTGATGTGGAATTAAAAACCTGGTTAGACGAATTCTTTGAGTCAAAATCCAGAGATTTTTATTGCAGAGCCATCGAAAAGCTAGTTGAACGTTGGGAAGAAGTCATAAATAACAACGGAGAATACATTATTGATTAAATTGTATATTGTTATCAATTAAAAATGAAGTTTTTATAAAATTGTTGATGATAATGAATAAATTTGATAAAACTGCAAGAACTTATTCCTCAACCCATTAAATAATCATTGCAAAGATACGGATAAACATGAAAGTAATCAGGGAGAAGACAACAACACCAAAGTGTATTACAGAAGCCAAATTTCCACGGCCTATAATATAAATAAAAAAAAAACATCAAGGAGATTATTAACCGTAACATCAAGATTAAAAAGCAAATGGATAAAATTCAACTCATCATTTATTATAAAACAACACAAGCCAGCAATCTCCTGATGAAAAACAATAGCTGCCTAAACTCCTCGAATCTCAAGTCAGCCAACATAGTTTACGAGTTCATCTACCCCGATAAAGACTGTAAGCTTTATAACAACTCAAAATATATTGGCATGACAACTACTACACTTTTGAGACATTTAACTATGCATCCACAAAAGTGGAGGGCCTAAAAATCATATGGAGAGTGCTCATAATATTAACTTAACGAGATATATGCTTGTTGATAACACCGTTAGAAGCCATATTAATAAAAGAAGATAAGCCGGCCATCAACAGTCAAGCGACAAGCTGGAATCGCACATTAAAATTATTTTAGAATTTCACTCACCAGACTGGGCCATTTCCTCTAACGTTATACTCAACCTAGAGGAAATAAATACCTCTTAAAAATCTTTGAAAGGACAGATCTAAATCCGCAAATAAAAGGGGTCTATCACTCAGTGATGAATAACCAGAGGGATGACCCTCGAATGCAGTTAGCAGAGGGAGAACCCAGGAGAAACGAAAGAAGAACCAGAAAAAGAAGAAACACCGATAACTTAACAAATACGACAAACTAAACGGAAAACGAATACGAACGGAAATGGACAATTGGATTATGGTTATTAAGACATTAAAAATACTACAAATTAACACATGCGGATGGAAAGACAAGGCAATTATGTACGGAAACTTATTCAGAAAGATTGACCCAGATGTTTTACCAATACCAGAACATGGAAGAAACACAGAAAACGAGAAATTAAAGATATGGAACAACAATGTTATTAACAGAAATCCTTCAGGAGAAACACACGACGGAGAGACAATAGCGGTTAAGCAAGGATTGCACTACAAAACAATACAAGGATTGGTAGATGTATATTTAGCTATATAAATTAAAATGGAATTAAGCAACATCACTTTCGCAACTGGATACCAGCCACCCAGGCGCCCCCAATTACCGGTACAAAAATTTACTAAACTGTTCAACTATAGGATACCGGTCATTTTGATGCGAGATTTAAACGCCCATTGCGGGGCTTCTGGGTACAGAAATACAAAAAGATTCGGAAGACAACTTAACACGTTTATCAATAGACGTATACTGCAAACACTGGGATCTTCCCTACATACTTACAAAGAGAACACGCAACAAAACCGGATATCTGCTTGGCTAACTTCAATCTGCCCTTTAACTATTTTATGGAACCAGTGGATGTTCCTTGCAGTGCCCCCTCAGGGACTATAATGCACAGAAACAAGAATCCTATACAAATCCCCTCGAAGAAATGGAAGGCGTACCCTAGAGCGGATTGGGATAAGTACAAAGTATTACTTCAGACGTACGTGCCCAGCCCGCTCTGGGAAGCCACTCTAGAGGAAATCGAAGGGAAGTTGGATAGGATCAGAGAAGAAATTAAAAGGGCAGAGAAGGGGCCGTGCCCATTAACTCGTTCTAAACCATTAAACATTTTAGGTGGACACCAGACATGGTGGTTTTGAGCGAGGAGATCGGCCGGGTGGCAGAACATATAAGAAGATTCGGAACATCAAGGGAATCATACAACTCACTAAGGAGACATAAAAGAGAACTAATAGCAGTAATTTAGGAAAAACAGAAAGAGAAATGGGTTCAGCACATCGAGAAAATAGATGTGGAAACATCATTAAGAGAAATTTGGAAACATATCAACAGATTAAAGACTCGGACAATAAGGGATAAAATGAAAATTAAGGATGCAGAAAACAACATTTTAGAAGATGAGGAAGAAATAGAGGCCGTTTTTAGAGAACACTGGAGAAATGTATTAAAAATTAGCGAAGAAAAGAATGAGGAGTATGACATTGATTTCGAATATCAGATCGTGGATAAACTCAATGGAGAGATCAAAAGGACATACTCTTTCCACTTTGTCGAGGAAAGGAGGAAAAACAATGACGGAACAGCCGCAATCATTACATCTGAGGAATTAAAAGAAACCATAAAGAACTTCCAACAGAGAGCCACAGGCAGATCGGGACTCACCAGATTAAATTACCTTGAACCACCCCCGAACATACTGGAGGGACTGAGAAACGACTCCAATGCGTGCTTGAGCACGGGATACTTTCCTGATGAACTGAAAGTGGCAAAGATGATATTCATACTCAAGGCGAGAAAACCCCTAAATCAGGTGGGTAAGTACCACCCCGTCTCGCTGTTAGATTTCATCGGTAAGGTATTGGAAAAAAAATAACAGACTGTCCAAATTCCTCGATGATACTGGCTGAATAAACAGCTGCCAATTTGGCTTCAGGAAAAACAGAAGCACGGAGATGGCCCTTGGAGTCATCTTGAAAGGATAGCGAAAGCAAAGAGATAAAAAAAATGAGCGTAGACATCGTATACCGGGACGTGTCCAAGGCATTCGACAAAGTATGGCAGAGTCGTATACAACTCAAGATACTCAGATTAGGAATGGACAATAAGATTGAAAGGATTTTATATGATTATGTAATAGAAAGACGTGCTTATGTGGAAACAGGGCGACATCAGGGTGAAATATTCGAGCTCGCTGCGGGTTTGCCCCAAGGCGGATATCTGAGTCCGTCTCTCTATTCAATCTACACAGCAGATATACCACCACCAAGAAATGAAGGCTGCTTGAACATCCAATTTGCCGATGACGTCACTCAAATCATAGTTTGCCCCTACAGGAACGGCCCAATGCAAGCTAGGATGACTGCAGAAGAGATAAGAAGCATTAAGAGATACGAAGAAAAATGGAAAATTAAAACCAACAGGGATAAATTTAAAATGGTACCCGTGTACAGGAGTAGCATCTCAGATGTATATGTAGAAGGACAGCGCTACAGATACGACAAAGAATATAAGGTGCTCGGACTAACCATTTCGAAATCAGGTTATAAAAAGCACTAACTGAGAGGATAAATCGAGGGAAGAGCAGCCTGGCATTACTGTATGTACAAGTTAATTAACCTAAGCATGAAAAACAAGAGAAAAAATTATCAAACCATAGAACAGTCCGCGATTATTTATCCAACCATCACGATGTACACTATCTCGAGAAGTAACCTATTAAGACCCCAAAAAGTCCAAAACAAAGATATCTACTTAATAACAAACACCAGAAGAAGAGAAAGAAGAAGACTAGGAGACCTGCATAGGGAGGCAAGGATAAAGTCACTTAACAAAAGGATTGCAAAAAGAGCAAGCAAAGTCTTAGAAAAGACACATAATGAAGTAGGAGTTGAATTAACCAACCAAATTGCCCAGAGAGAAGGATGGAGATCACACGGGTTATTCCCAAGTTTGCCAAGGATAAATGAGGGAGGAGAAGAAGACGAAGAAGAAATCTACACCTAGAGAAAGAGATTTCATACTCGACGACGACTAAGAGTAATTACTTAACAAAAGCAACACCAGATAATAGCATATAATCAATTATAACTAGGATAGGAATACGAAAGAATAGATAGAGAGATAGAAACCTACACCAGTTTTTAGTAAGAATATTCACTAATAACTGTTTGACCACCTCATAAATACCAATACTACTTTCTAACTTTATAACGCTAGCTATACTACCTAAAATGGACAGAGATAAGCCTGACCTCCAGGCAACTAGCATCTCTTTGCAAACCTCTTGCTTCCTTCAGCCTTCTGCATCTATTCGTTTTTTACTATCATATTCGCACACGGGACTCACAGTGATACGTGGGACAGGGGTCACGATTAACTGTTATAGTTATAGTTAGAGACAAGCGACGCATTGTAGTTCGAATTCCAATTTAAGCTGTAGGTCCCATGACTAACTAAGTCCACTTTGGTCTCCTACTATTTTCTTCGCTGTCCTATCCTAAAACCGTCTTCTTCCTCTCCCTCCCACTCCTAACTGCCGTACTCACAGTGCTTGGAGCCTACTTTGGCTCTAGACAGTGTGACTATGGAGGTCTATAAAGGAGTACCGAGCATCCCACCTCCCTCTTTGGTCGCTCCATGAGCGCCAAGGGAGGCAGGGGCAGGGTCGAAAGAGTTGTACTTTGTCTCCCACCTCTTTTTTCATTTCATTTCATTTCTTTCATTCTGTCAGATCCTCACTCCACTCACTACATCGGTAAAAGAGGCAAGAACATATAAAAACACTCCGAAGGTGATCGAATAAGATGAATACAGGACAAGTGATCCACCATCTACAAGATGGAATAAAAAAGATAGTTAGAAGAAGAGAAAGTTGCCAAAGGAAATTAATTAAGGCACAATATATAATGGTCTTTAACAAAATTTGCATTCAGGAAAGACTGCTACCCAACTACACTAATATGTATATATATATATATATATATATATATATATATATATATATATATATATATATATATATATATATATATATATATATATTCGGTTTCCAGGAAGCAAATCAATCACAAATCCTACAATGCGAGTGGGATTCTGAGAGGTGACCTCTCTGTTCCCAAGTGCCCGGTGCCTGGTGCCAGTGATTTTACTTGCAGAAACGCGTGAGTTTTAGGTGACTCCTTTTCTGGGTTAATTTGGAATAAACCTACGAGGAACTGATCCTCGTCCGCGCTAGGTTTTCGTTCAGCCAGTATGTTTCTGGAGTTTGCCTGGCTGTCGCTTTTAGTGTTTCCATCTTCTTCACTAATATGTTCACTTAAGTTTTCAATAAACAGTTGTCACATATTCACTCAGGTTTCAGTGAGCTTTTATGACCAGAGACCCTCCCCTTCAGCCTTCCGCGACTGATGTGAAGACTGAGTAGTGCAGTACCGGCATGTGTTTGTCCTTTGGGTGACCCTTATGGGATCTCAAGAAAAGTAAATGAAAGTCAACAAGAACGCAAGAGATCAAACTCCCGACGTCCTATGGCGTACAAGAAAAAGAGTAACGCATTAAAACGTAAATTTAGTAAGTGGTAAATTAGAAAAAGGGCCGCAGAACCTTGGTTAGGACATAAAGGGTAGGGATATGCAGGAACTGAGAGGGGAGAGGACAATGACTTCTCCCTTAAAATTCGGAACGGCCGATGCCGACAACGGAAAGAATCAAAATGATGCCTAGATTAGATTAGAATAAAAAAGAAAGATAAGAGCAGGAATGAGTAATGGAGAGAGGGTAAGGTAGAATTGAAAAAGTAAAAAAGAAGGAAGTAATAGAGTTAAAGGGTAAGCGGAGTGCGGGGCTCCTCCGTTAGTATTAGTTTTTGCTATGTTATTATTCTTGATTTGTCCCTATGCTGGATCTTTTTACCATGTCTATTGTTACTTTATCGACTTGTTATACCCAATACGGGATCATTTTATTTTACTTAATTGTGGTTTTCGAGGTTTTATATTGTCTCACTTGAGATCTTTTATGTTATTACTTTGGTTGTGCTGAGCATTTTGGTGATACCTTGGAGTTTTTTTGTTCTTTCATTTGAACCTTGGTTCGGGATCTGGCGTTCTTGAGTTTGGTAGATAGCTCTGAAATCTACCTCCATCTGCATCTGGGTTAAGTCCTGCCAGCGTCCGCCTGGTAAGAATCTAGTCAAGGTTGTCCTAGAGTTTACGACTTTTATGAAGGAAGATGTTGATGGGCTCAAGATTGGTTTGCTCGTGAAGGCTCCTGAGGTCCACAACCCCGGCCTGCGGCATCCTTATATAGGTCTGCGGTGACAGGCCCCATTCCTTCCCTTGAGAAGTTCGGGAGGCATCGTCCGTCTTCTGCATTAACGTAAGATCGGAAGTACTGAATATTCGAGGATGAGGCAGAGTAAACCTTCGAAAGTCTCTTCAACAAAGATGGACAACACCGCTAAGCTTGCTTCTGGGTGTATTCGTGATCGCTGGAGGGGTTATCACAATATTAGAGACTTAAATAAAATACGTATTGTGATCCATCTTGCCAAGCTCTCAATTGCAAAAATATTTAAAAAGGCAGGTCACAAAAAGCACCTTACCGATGAACTATCCAATTTAATCCGACCTAAGTACGATTTCACTAGGAGAGGGATTACGATAATCAATGTAATAATTTAATAAGTCATGTTATTCTAATTCTAATATAATGGCGATTATTATGAAATTAGTTATGACATATTTGTATCCATATAAAGTAGAGTTCAATAACTAAAATAATAAATTTTAAAAGGTTATATAGCCTTAACCAAAGCATACGTTTCCCGATCTCCGGACCATACATAGTTAAGAGCCGATGTAATTTTACTCCTTAATACATGAGTTATGGCAGCTTTACGTGTCTTCAAGTTAAACAGAATGCCCAATTAGACTAACTTCGTTTTGGAAACAACATTTGGGAAGATAATTTTTAATTCCCTTGTCACGGGCACTTTTAATAAGGTCACAAACATCAGGGACCATGTTTAAATTTGGAAAGCCTAAAGTGCAAGAGTAACTAATAAAGGCTTTGAATGCGCTTAAGTGGATCCATCACAGGTGAGACGACGTTACTCTCATCATCGTTATTTTTGCTTTTATTCTCGTTATCATTTTTAATATTATTATGATTTCTTTTTCTATTCAGGTGCATAATAACAGGGGTGCTTTTATGATATCAACTATTGGTTCAGAAGGAACTTTGCTCGCGTTATCACTATTATTTTTACTGTTACTCTAACTTATAGAATTATATAACTCTCGAGGGCTGGGTCCCTAGCGATGGCTGTCATTTCTGATCGGTTTAATATCATTTTATCTTATTCACTTATGCCACTTAGGCGGTGAAATATGTAAATACAGAATTCTCATGTGGCACTTGAAGCCTGCACTGCCTTCATAAAACCATAGCTTGTGATCACTTTGCACTGAACTAATATCAGTGTATATTTATATCACTTTATTCAATATTACTACACCACCATTGGCTTGCTGTAACCCGTATTCTTCGGCTTATTTGCCCGTGTTGTATTATATTCTCTTTTGCTGTTACTTGGAGTCGATGCATTGGAGGATGGAAGATTTCGAAGATGTATTGGAGGATGGAGAAAATTAATCTTTCCTTCTGAGTGAGTGTAATATTGTTCTTGGTTGCGCCCTAAGCCTCGCATGCAATGAAAAGGCGCTCCCATTGATCCTCGAAGTTAGCTCATCTAGTAATTTGAGCACCCATTTAGCTCACATGTTGACCTCGGCTCCCAGAACTCAGTCGGTAATTGTTGCTGAACAGGCAGGAACGAGGCTGTTCTGGTTTTGAATGGTCTAAAACTAAACTAATCCCAGAGTCCACTATTTCCTTTTCCCTGGCGTCCCTTATTGCGGTTCCCTTACCGTAGTTGAGGACGATTTAAGAAAAGTCTAAGGCGCGATTTCAGGAAACCTAACTCATCCGCTGTAAGCTATGTCCAAATTATATATATATATATATATATATATATATATATATATATATATATATATATATATATATATATATATATATATATATATACTCATCCTTCTCCTACTTCCTCATTGGTGATTTATTGTCTTAGAGGCGGTCCTTTATCTTTTACATATTATTTTCTCTTGTAGTTATCCTTGAGAATGAACTGAATTAAGTTCGAAAGAACTTGGAAGCATCTTTTCATTTTTCCTGCGGGACATTGCATTCATTGCGAACCTCACGTGCTACTTTGTGAGTTATTCATTTCATATATATATATATATATATATATATATATATATATATATATATATATTGTTAAAGTTCAATTTGATTGGGGATACTGTTGTTTTTTGATATTAGTTTGTTGGCTTATTTCTTCTGTTGGTCGGTTGGGTCTTACGTTATTTTTTAAAATTTTTAAGTATTAAGAAGTATGTTGTTTAGCTTTTACATGTATTCTTTTTTGTTAAGTAGAAAAAAAATGTTTGACTTGTCCCCAATCAAATTGAAGTCTTTCCTATTAAAGTTGAATATAGCCCCGAAAAAATCTACGGAAATGTCAAATCACATAAGCAAAATAACCCCCTTCGACCCATTATTTCTCAAGTCCAAACGCTGGAATTCAATCATTACGTCATTTATCCCATCAAAATTCTCTATAAAGTAGACCAACGAATTTGTTGATGTTGAGAGCCTTTTCACTAATGTGCCAATAGAGGAAATAATCGAAGTAATTATAAAGTTTGTTTACGAAAACCCCGACCTGCCTCCAGATGGCAAACTTTACCGTTAAATTGACGGAGTAGCGATGGGATCACCACTAGGCCCTACGTTCGCGAACTTATACACGGGAAACCTAGAAGAAAGGCTCTTAACTAAAATGACGAACCCACCCAAAATTTACACCAGATTCGTTGATGACATATACCTCACAATTAATGATGAACACCAATTACTACAACTCAAAAGGACCTTAGAATACGATTCTGTTCTCAAATTTGCATACGAATTAAGTGTAGGTGGCCGTATTCCATTCCTGGACGTAGACATAAAACAAAAACAGCGACGGAAAATATACCACTCCCGTCTATCGAAAAGGGACAGACTTCGGTCGATCCCTTAACGCCAAAAGTGAGTGCACCGAAAACTATAAAAAATTGGTAATGAGCTCATACATAAGAAGAGCCATCAAGAACTACTTAACGTGAACCGCACTTGATGAAGAATTTCAAAGATCAAAACAAATCCTGATCAATAATGGCTACTCAAACAGAGAATTCGACAAATTACAGAAGAAAATTCTCAACTCCAAGTTTGAGGTAAAGGAGGGAAGAGAAAAAGAAAAACTTGAACTACTCTACTACAAGAACCAAATGGCAGATGCTTACAAAACAGACTAAAAAATACTACAAGACATCATAAAAAGTAACACTATTAAAGAAAATAACAAGTTTTCCTTACGAATTTATTATAAAAACAAAAAAGTAAGCAACTTATTAATGAAAAACAACCTCTGCGAAAAGAATCGATCTTAAAGGCTACAAAGGGGTATACAAATTCCAATGCCCTCATTAGGACTGCAAACCTCATCCAAATAATCAATATATAGGTATGACCACTACTACTATCAGCCGGCGTCTAACGATGCATTTGCAAGAAGGATGAATAAAAACAAACTACAAAGAAAAACATAACGCAAAAATTACAAGAGCAACTCTGGTCGAAAACACTACCATACTCAGAAGAAACCCTGACCTTCGCCGCCTGAGATGGGCAACAAAGTTAACACCCAACGCATCAGTTCCGAGCAAGTACTTCACCTTTTCTGGTAAAGGAACATGGTACTCCGACTTTGACCTATAAAAGCACCAAAGAACGAAAATCATTTCATTCTCAACATTCAAATGTGCTTTAATTGCTATGACATGGAAAAACATACTTCAGCCAACTGTCCCGAGAGAGAAATAGTCACATGTTCCGAATGCGCTAAAGATGGACAGGACTACCGCAACTGCAGAAAAACGTACAAAAAAATGTGAAAACTGCGGCGGTAGCCATCTTACCAGGGTTATGTCATGCCCAGCTAGAAAAGACATCATTAAGAAGGAGAGAGACCTACAGACAAATAAATCTGCAGAAAACACCATATACTACGCTAACGTAGCCAAAAGCCAATGTTCAACCACCCCAGCGTTGCCAAACATCACGAAAGGAATGTTTGGTAAAATCTATACTTGCGTGATCCATGCACATATTCAGAATGCACTTAATCCTGGAATATATGCGAAAACACTTAACTCCATGTTGAAGGCCAGTGGACTAAAACCCATTGTTGTGCCACAAGAGATTAATTCAGAGGCCATTCTCAAAGTAGATAACGCATAGACTGAAAACCAAGGAGACGCTCGGGAAGAAAACAGCGAAATGGAAACAGAAAGAAGACACCAGCTGCGAATCGGCAGAAGAGGAGACTAGAAGAATAACAAGGAAAACCCAGAAGAAAAGAAAATCCAAGACGGGAAAGAGTCCAGCTCCACAAAGTAGACAAAACTCACCAAGTCCATCTCCAACAAACACGGGTCACCACTCGAAAGCTAGGAGCTCTCATAAACCGGCAGGAAGACGGAAATAAGTTTTTACTTAGTCTCCAGAACAGATACTCGATCAACGAACGGAAACGGTTAAAGGACTTTGGAAACGGTATCGATTTTAGGACTTATAAACTACAATGGATAAAACAGATCTTAAGATTCTACAGCTCAACGTTAACGGATGGAAAAGCAAAAGGATAATGTATGGAAACATTTTTAGAAAACTAGACATAGACATAATTCTAATTTCGGCACACGGCATAAATCTTCAAGAAGACGAGATTAAAATCTGGAATTATTACGTTACAGCGTCTAACCCGACGGGAGAACTACAAGACGGGGCAGCTATAGCAATCAGAAAGTATATTGAATATAGAACTTGCAACGAATTGGACGAAGCCTACATCGCAGTTGAGATCAAAATGGAGTTGACGAACGTCATTTTGGAATGGGATACCAATCGCCAAGGAGAAACCAACTGCCCATTCAGAACTTCATCAGAATTTTTAATAATAGGTTACCAGTGTTACTTTTGGTGACTTGAACGCATACTTTCAAGAGAGCGGATATAGACGAAGAAACGGAATAGGCAGAGACCTCGAAACTCTGTTCGCTAGAGGTATCTGTCAAAGACTTGGACCGAACTACCCCACCTATGTGAGGGCAAACGCAGCCACTAAACCAGACATCTGCTTAGGCAATAACTATCTTCCATATAATTACTATATGACGACAGAAGATATTCCATGTACAGAACATACACCCACTATGCTCATCCTTAATCAAAGACTAATCCAGATCCCAGAGAAGGTAACAAAAGCCTTTCACAGAGCAGACTGGGAGACATATAAGAGGGAATTAATCACATATCAGCCGAAAGAACTAGACGGCGCATCGCAAGAAGAGATAGACGAAGAACTAGAAAGTATTAGGAATTTGATAAAAAAAAGGCGGATAGAAAAGCCATCCCAAGAAACAGCTACTTGACGATTAAGACAAACATTATTTAATAATGCTAGAGCTGGGTATTCACAATAAAGTCCTTAGCCGAAAGTTACACATATTGCTAAGGAAATACTTCTGTCAAATCAAATTTCAAATTGCCTTTGTCAACAAAATCAATATAAAATCTTTCTTTAAAATAAAGGATCCGGTTCCAAAGAGTCTTCGGAGTTCGATTATATACTTATTTAAATGTCCTGGGTGTTCCCAAGGCAAATATATCGGAAGCTCCGTGAAAACTCTGAAGGCAAGATTCTCTTCCCATATGGGTAGAAGTAATAAAACCGGCAAGATACTTGAAACTTAAGAAAATTCAGCGATAAGAGATCACGTAACAAAGTGTAAAAGTGATATCTCCTTAGATAACTTTGAAATTCTGAATTCGCACAAATGCCCTATTACCCTTTGAATCTTAGAAACACTTTATATAAAACAGCTCTCCCCGAATTTAAATAATGATCTCTCGTCGGTTCCACTCCTTGTTACCTGAATTCGTTTGGATGTGGGTTGTGGGGCGCAGTTTTGGTACTTTTGGGTCGGGCGGAGCACGTAACACGCTCGTTGGCAAGGTTTGTGATTTTGTATATTAGGTTTCGCCAATTTTTCCTTCAATTATTCGTTTAAAATTAATTTTAAAACAGTTTTATATAATCATTAGATTCATAAATCAAATCTCCCCTACCTTAATAGATTTTAGCAATTATACACTCGCAAACTAATTTAAATATTTTAAATCCTTCCCTAGTCTATTGTAAATTTAAGCCCCATTTTGAAATATTTCCTTAAACTCTAAATTTGCCAATCAAAGCTAAATACTAGCTAGTAAACTTCTAGATGTACATTTAGCAGTGTTCTCTCTTAACAGTGCAAAATATTTTGTTTCGTTTTTTGTATTTTAGGCCTAAGAAGATGACCGTATTGTGGTCGAAACGTCGCTGGTAAATAAAAAGGATGATACCAGCTATTTTCCTCGCCTTGGGATTTCTGTTAAACATTATATATATATATATATATATATATATATATATATATATATATATATATATATATATATATATATATATATATATGAGGGAACAATGCCACGCCTATAGCTTGGTCCCACCAGTTTGGGAGGAGCTAATGAGAATTGGGGAGAAATTCGTCCCCCGAGTGTGTGGGTAATAATTATGAAAAATAAGTGAGTGCAGATTGGCCCAAAGGTCAATTATGGCCGATAGTTGTTCAGGGTTATTTAAAGGATGCTACAAAAATAAAGTTTAATAACAAAAGGAATATTAAATAGATATTCAAAAGAGGGTTAAGTGAGATTCGTGATCAAATAAATAACGGACACATTCGGTGTCAGCAAAGGGGCAAATCCCAGGGATAAAAGTGGTTAATTACCTGACTCGGATCAGAGTCATAAAAGATCCTACACTAAGCGGTATTGTAAATAATACAATTGATTCGGGGAAACCCGATTATAACGAGATCAGCAGTGTCGACGTTTTGCACGGGAAAGCGTCGAAAGAAGGGTAACTCAGGAAGACGAGGATGCAACAGGGAAATATGATTTATCTCAAGGTTCTCGATGGGGGAGGAGTTACTGGTTCTACCTCAGGATACTGATGAAGGAGGACTGGTTTTTCCTCAGGGTTCTCGATGAGAGAGTACTGACGCGAATTTACGGAAGAACGGCTTTTGTAAAGAGTTGCCAATTTACTGGGGCGATGGCCACGGCGGAGAGATTATAGCTGTCGGTACCTGAATAATCTACGAAGGATCCAACTCGAGAACTCAATGTGTCTTCGTACGCGGGCGTGCTGTACTGCCGATCCAGCAGGAAATCTCGGGTTATATAGGCGGCGGCCGGCGAAATACAAGTATTTTAGAAAGGTTGTTTTCAATAGAATTTTTGTCATTAAATTTAATGATAATTACAGAGTTTAATCGATTTGAATACAACTTTTCCTACACTATTTTTATCATATATCCATTGTTTTTTCTTAGATATATTAATTTTACCAGTAATAAAACAATGCTATTATATAAGTTGCTCTTTGATATAATTCAAAATATTTACTGGGATAGGTATTGACATCTGAATAATGGAAATGGTTACATCTAAGAAACATCCCTTCATTATTCGCCATATGCCGCCACATCTCTCATTTAGTGCTCAAGGCACAAGTTCCCTTTATCACATCCTTCAAGGTAAAATATTATATTCCTGTTTTATTTTTATTTTTGAAAACAACGGTACTAAGGTTCCTCGAATTAACGGAATAAAAATAGATTAGTTATCGAGAAAAGAATGAACTGCTAGCAAAACGACATTAACTTGGAAAAATATGAGTGAGGCTGTTTATTCCTTTACGTAATTGACCTATCGCTTAATACCTACAGTGTTTATTTGGGTAAAATTAATTAATTTCTTTTCCAGCAGAACCTTAAATTTTAGGAGAGCGGTGGACTTCGTTAATAGCTTATCGCTCTCACAACGAAGACGAACTCTCTTCAATTTCTTTAAGGGGTGTGGCAGTATATATAAGTCTTCGTCATTGCTTTTGTAGTTTTGGTTGTTTATTATCCTTATTTGCAATGCTTGCACAGATGGCACCAGAATAGGAAACAAAAACAAAAAGGTTATTTGACCATTGTCCATTCTTATACTTCCAAAAGAGAGGTAATACACTTCGAGAACAAATGGTCTTTTTAGACCCCTATTGTCCATTGAGAAACCCTCATATCAAATGTTTATTTGGTTCGACGTGAACTCATTCCATATTAGAATGTGAACCGTCCAGCACTTCCATGGTCTTTTATGCCAATTTCCTTATCCTCGAGTTGAAGTTTTTATTTTCTCTAAATATATGCTCTGAACCACAAGTAAAAATAGAAAAATAACGTTAATATGATACAGTTAAACTATCGATAGTTAGTTACTTTCGAAAGCAAGCAAGGATGCTGAGTCGATACCCTTAAATGTATTATCATCGTCTTGTCTAACCCAAGATACGAAGAGCAAAGAGGAATAATTTGAAGGAGCGAGCGTCGTTGTAAAAACACGAGTCCAAGGTAATATTTAGGTAAATATGGAAATAATCATAAGTTAATTAGAGAGTAAATCGGACACCTCAAGATGACAGGAGTTTCGATGACCTGCCCAGGTTCCAAAGACAATAAATGAATATTTGTCAAATGTTTTTACTGGCGAAAATATAAATAACTTAGCTAGAGTACAAAAGGTATAAAGTTTGATAAAACACTATATTTACTTCCAATCATTAAACATAAGCGAAAATTAAGTCAATTTTATACGAACGAAGAAAATTTCCAAAACACTGAGGCTGATCAAATATATCGTCCACCTTAAGAAATAAGAATCGAACTGTTATAATTCCTTTGCGCAATTTTCAAAAGGGCTATTAGCAAAGGAATAATTCATAGGGAGTTCAGAGAGGCAAATATAACGCAAATTTTCAATTAATAAATAATTGGAGCAGTTGGTTGAGTATACATGATCACTCTTATTCAGGCGGTGAACAGTTAGAATACTTAGTGTTTGCCTCAAGTAAGGGGCTTTGCCGTTCGTGTAAGTGGAGATCTTTGTTGCAGGTAGTTGTAAAAGTTGGTAATGGTGTGTAGTGGGGAATAGAAGTGGAGCGAGAATTTTGACAGTAGTGATTATCTCGCGGGGCGATAATTATAAGGCCGCGGATGGCGTGAGGTAATCAGGTGTCGCCATCATGTGGTTGCAGTAGTCGCTGGCTATACCAGGAAACCCAGCCATATTGTGATTAGTGCTAATAAAAAAAATACAAAAAGATATGATTAAATTGTTATGGTTAGTAAATTTATTAGAAAATCTTATAAAATCTTTGAAAACAAGGCAATATTGAATTAGTTTCAAAGAGAATAATCTAAGGCTAATTTAATGTATTTCATTGAAGGAGAAATAAAAAGTAATCATATGTAAAATTAATTAAGAGTATAAACCTATAAAATATAAAAAAATATGAAAGAACAAAATTTTAATATAACAGATATTAAGAGCGTATTCAAATAAAATAAAAAAAAGCCAAAGTAAAGGATCCAAAAGGTGAAAATAAAAAGCTTTATCACACAAAAGTTTAAAAATACAAACCTTTTGTTTTTGTCTTTTGGGAAAATAAAAACAGAAGTATTTAATCGGTCACTAATCCAAGTGATTTTGAATTCTCATCCCAGAACTTGACCACTAATGCAAATGAGTTCGACCTTGTATTCAATAGAGTTCAATTTCTCATCCAAGGGACTGACATATCATTAAGGGGATTCTAACTTCTCATCCAAGGGAACATAGCCTCTTATTCAAAGGATATCGATCCTAGTAACGCGCGTGGCGATTCGCCTTCCTGGCAGCCGTGATGACGGGACTCAGCGCCCCGTCCGCCCCCAGCTTATCCTCTTCTCCTTCTTTCTGACAGCCTGCGTTTTTACCCTACTCCCTCACTCTCCCCAAAACCTCTTCAACAACTTTGTCTGGTCGGCCTCTAATTTCACAGGGTAGATGCCGACCAGCTTTCTCTCACTTAAACTATCCCATATCGTGGCCGAGGGAGGAGGAGACAGCGTTTCCTCACTCCTGAGCTCCGGTCTGGGGTGGTAGGTTTTTAGCAACCTGCACCATCTCGACCCAAACTTCCTGATATCCACTTTCTTTCTCCTTGCACAATATATCCATTTTAGGCCGTGGCTACGGTGGAGCCACCATGCCGATGGGCTGTAAGGTCACTAGGCGGAAGACGCGGCCTTAATTGGCGGCGGCCGGTTTTGCCGGCCCCGTGTTCACCCCTCGTAGAGCAGGCTACCTCTTAGGGTGATGAGTGTTTGCGTCCCGTATTATTATTAGGGTGACCATGCCAGAGGATGAAAACCTTTAAAATAAAAACTTTCCCTTCTACCTTTCCCTGGACCATCAACGGAGCCACCCTGGGGTAGCTCCACTGAAAAAAAATGGAGGTTTCCCCATGTGTATTCCAAGGGACCCTGCAAACTTCTCTAAATGGAGAGGATGCGTACTCTTCTGCTATGCCTTTC
Source organism: Ceratothoa steindachneri (assembly GCA_963969495.1). NCBI lineage: Eukaryota > Metazoa > Arthropoda > Malacostraca > Isopoda > Cymothoidae > Ceratothoa > Ceratothoa steindachneri. The sequence goes on from OZ018321.1 coordinate 175,035,761, forward strand.
CCTAGAGTTGCCTTCGAGCAACTCCATTTCTTCAGCGAGAGATCCCCCTTGAGCGACTTATGCCCAAGTTGGCAGTCGCCAAATAACGCCTAAAAAAAAAATACTCTATAAGGGGACTGCCAAGAAAACAGGCAGGCGGCCGATAATTGACCGCTCTTGGTGGAAGAGGCCCGTTAGAGCAACAAGGGATGGCAGGGCCCGTCGCCCCTGCCCCCTAAAGTCCTACATGCGTGCGCGAGTAACTTGCAGGAGTTCAGTATACCTGCCCCCTTCTACCAAGACAAGAAAAAAAGGTTCATTTAATGGGATCAGTGATGTCTTGTGAGGGAAATGGTCACATGAAGCCCCCACCCTTAGATAGACAAGGCCCCTTACATGACCCAGCCCGAGATAGTGGGATCTTCCACGGGGTCTAACACGGGCTGGGTGCGAAGCACTGACGCTGAGTGCAGGGTCCTACTCAGACGCCTCGGGCCTCCTAGGCCTTAAAAGGATATGAAGAATCTCCTCTGGCTGGTGCTCCTTTGACAACCGAAGACCTTCTCCATCCCGGGAAAGGATCTTGCTGAGGCCTGGCAATCCAACCTTAGGGCTAGGGCCGTCGTAGGTGAAAAGCAGGTTCATTCCCAGCCTCCCTCTCCTAAAAAGAAAGGAAACTATTCTCCTTCGGCTGGAACCGCGGGAACGGACGGGTCTGCTGCCGTTTCGGTGGGCAACCAAACCAAGATCGGTACGTCAGGTCCCGTTGTTCCCTGCCCTTCGGGCACTTGATGGCACGCCAGTGAGTTTGAAGCCGCACTTCACCATGAACTTTGTAAAAGGAGTAGTTATGCGACGGAACTAGTGTACTACACCATAAAAGACATTACTTTAGAGCTGGCTGACCATGGGGCGGTAAAGGTCGAACATGTGATGAGAAAACAGGAAGGGGCTTCGAGACCCACTCCTTCATTATTCGTCACTTTCAACTGTGAAAAGCTCCCTAAGTCGGTGCGTGCCGGTTGCTATTGCTCCCACGTGAAGATATTCGTGCTACTGCGGCGGAGATGCTAATACTGTCACCGCTCAGCCATACTAATCGTTCAGGGTTATAGAAAGTCTAGGTAAGTTGCTCCAATGTCGCACACAATAAGTCCAAATCGTGTGGGCCAAGTGTTTCAATTGCGAATAGCCGGACCCCGCTTCTTCATAGCGGGATCCGTTCAAGACCAAGATCGTCTCTCATTTCGCGAGAAGAAAGTAATCTTGGTGCACCCGGCTCTGCCTGGGACGTCTTATGCTTTAATGTTAAGAAAGACACCCTCTGGTCCTAACCCCTCCAGGTCGACGAGCACGGTGGTTTCCGAGTACATTTGGAGCACTTATGTGGGCTCTACCCACTCCGGACTCTCCCATGGAAAAACTGGCAGCATCGAGATTTCACACCCAGCCCTAGCTAAAACCAGGGATCCTCCGTCTTTTCCCAGCGTGACCGTTTGCCCGAAGGCGAAACGGCCGCGCACCTCCACCGAGTCGGTAGACTCACATGAGCCAACACCACTAAATTTGGTCGTGAGGCCATCTTCCGGGGCTCCTAAAACTCCCGCTGGAAAAACGGAGAGCACCCTACCCAGTGGTAGGCTAGGTGGCTCGGAGATGGTGGACGGATAGCGCCTTCAGCGAAAGGTACGGCTAAAAACTCCCGGAGTTTTGCTTTCGGGGAGCGTACGGTTATTCCCGTGAGGGTCATATTTTTGAAGAGGGCCCCCGCATCTCCACCGAGCTAGCCCTACATGGCATATTCCTACAATGGAATTGCCGTGATTCCGAGCCATCTAGGAGGAGCTGCAGATGTTCATCTACTCCCGTTCCTTGTTAGTTATCTATTAGCAGAAGACCATGCTGGGCACTTGGCCCCTGCCTACCCTCTCAGGGTATAAGGGTTTTACGCCACCACCACCACGGGAAGCGGGCAGGGCAGGGGGATGCGCAATTTACACACGGCATGAGGTCTCCGTTCATCTCTGTGCAGCTGCACCCGGGTATGAGGATATTGTTATTCGCGCGTAGATTCAAACGTTAGCCGACTTCGATGCTGGGGACTTCTGCCGAATCGTGGCACGGTTTACGAGGCCCTTTACTCTTGTTCCGAGATATGAAAGGTAGACACCCACACTGTGGAGACTCTATTAATCTCAGTGGTCAAATCCTTGCCGACGTGATCGACGAGATAGAGATAGGTGGCCTAAATGTGGATAAGTTTACGCATCAATACCCGAAAACCGCTTCATTTTCCTGCCTCGATCTATCTTTGTGCTCTCGAGATTCACAGCCTGATTTGGGGCGGCTGGTGGGGTGGGGCGTTGATGACCTCCATTGGACTTATCCCTTTCCAATTCAAGTATTATTTTCTGGGCTGCTGCTGCCCGAGAGCCCACCCAGGTGGTGATTATTGCGGGGACGGTGGTCCTCATTTTAGGAAATGACTGATTTATCTATCTAAGTCAAAGAGTTTAGTTCAGTAGATGAGGCCGTTGAGTTCTTTTCCGGCGACCTCATCGCCGCAGGACTAAATAGCATTCATAGAACGTCTGGATGTTTTGCACGACTACCACGTGAGCCGAGTGGAAAACAGCCCTAAAACAGAGGCGTTATGCCTGTAGACGCTATAAGCGCCACCTGAAGGACTTGACTGTCGGTGAATTTCATCGGGCTAAGGCTAGGTTCCGGTATATTTCAAGTTACACCCACCGCTCTTCCTCGCGGGCATAAGTATCTTCCTTTAAAGGGAAGACCCCTCTAACAGAGGGGTTGAGGCGAGTGAAAAAGGATTCTGAGCAAGTTCTTGCAGGACCCCCTCCCGTTCTCAAAGAGAATAGGAACGCAATCTAGAACCCCGCGTCCGCAGCAGAATCCTTCGCGACCGATTTCTCTGCATTCTCTAGCTGGGATGCTTCTTTGCTAACATTAAATGCGCGTCGTGGTGTTACGGAAAGCCGTCGCCTGAACTTTACCTCCATAGGCAGAGAACCCTTCAACGGCACGTTTTATCTAGAGTGAGTTGCGTTCCGCTCTTGTTTCGTGTGCGAACACTGCCCCTTGTCGGACGATGTCCTGTACGCCATGCTTCCACACCTAGGTAAGCAAGATATGGCCTTTCTGTTATATTTGTTCAACAGGATCTGGGTTGAGGGTATCTTCCTAGATTCCTGGCAAATCGTTATTGTGCTCACTTTTAGCACACCGGGGTGAAATCACTCTACTTCGCCTATTTCCACCCAATCTCTCTAACCTTCTGCGGATGCAAATTGATGGAGAAATTGGTAAATGTTAGATTGGCTTCTCTCTAGACCGCGGAGGTCATTTCTCTTCTGCACAGTGTGGCTTCCGCAAGTTCCACTCTACGTCGGATGATCCGCTCCGACTGGAAAATGCTTTCTGCGATGTCTCCTTTCGTAGCCAGCACTACTCCATGGTGTTTTTCGATCTGGAGAAAGCCTATGATACCGCATAGCGATATGGTATGATGGAGACTCTCCACATGATGGGGGCGAGGGAACGCTTCCCAATCTTTATATCTGAATGTTAGCGATATCGTTCATTCCGCGTACAGGTGGGGGAGCCTTCTCTGGCCCAATGGAGCAGGAAGAAGTTGTTCGGCAGTGAAGTGACCTGTGTCACACTCTTTGCCTTGAGCATCAACAGCACACCTCGGTGCTGCCAGAAGATTTTTCTTGCTTTGCTCTACGTGGACGACCTTTCGACCTCTTTTGGCGCGGCCCAGATGAAAACTGTGGAATGCGAATCCACCAGGCATTGAAACGCGTCTCTCGCTCTGCCAAAGCGCTCAGGCTCTGATTTTCCTTGTCCAAGACTAAGGGGATGCACTTCTGCCGCCATTCTTCACTCCAGCCTGACTTAGACTTGTTTCTCAATGGGGCACGACTAGAAGTGGTGGACTCGAACAGTTTCCTTGGTCTTGTATTTGACCAACGCCTCACCTGAGATGCTCATATTCACAGCCTTAGGGTCTCTTGTACCCGCGCCATGGCTATTCTTCGTTCCGCAACGTTCAGCGCCTGGGGCGCTGAAAGGGCTACAGCCTTACTTTTTTATCGATCCTTTGTTCGTTCGACGCTTGACTACTGATGCGAGTTTTATGCATCCGCAGCTAAGCGTGTATTGCGGAAGGTGGACTCGATCCACCACACCGGCCTTCACCTGGAGATCGGTGCCTTCCGCACTTTCCCCTTTGAGAGCCTACTTGCCGATGCTTGGTAGATGTCACTAGCTCTGTCCTGTGCATAGTGCATTATTCACCTATACGCGCGAGCCCAGCGCCTCCCTCATCGCCAACAGCTCTCATTGACTCCGCAGCTGATCTAGACGGTTGCTATGCCGCCGAGAGACGCAAATCATGCCCTAAGACCTTTGGGTTTAGGGTTAGGAAACTCATTCAAGAGCTAGGTATAGCTCTCGGGCCTGTGGAGCCCCTAGCTCTGCCCAGGATGCCAACCTGGATGGTACCACCTTTGACTATTTTTCATCGCACCTCTGCTCCAAAGCTTCTACAGCGCCGAAAGCATTACGTTTGTGCTTTTTGTGGCACACTTTAAATCACGCTGGAATGGTGACAGTGGAAACGGATGGCTCCAAGTCCCAAGAGCGGGTTGGTTTCCACGCCCTATCCCCTCTGTTTGAAGTCAGCGGGCTCTGTCACGCGCTGCTTCTGTCTTCACAGCTGAACTGGTTGCAATACTCTGCTCAGTACGGGAGATAACGCGACGCGCCCGGTTCAGAGACCAGAATTGATTCATAGCGACTCACAAAGCGCTCTGAGTGCTCTCGTGTCATTGGATTTTCCGCATCCCCTGGTTTGCTTTGCGATATCCCTAACGCTGTAGGGGTGCGAAGATGTATCAGAGAAAAATTCCTTCCAAATCGATAATATAAATAGCCCATTAAATTACCAACTCAGGACAGACTCGCCGTAGCGTGATCGCTAGAGTGCTGGCATTTGGATCCAAAGACCCGCGATCGAAACTCCCGAAGTCCACAATTTTTACGAAGAAAATTTACGAAGAAACGAGAAATCAAGGAAAACGATTTCAAGGGCTAACTCATCTAGAAGCAAGAAGAAATCATCACGTCAAGTTAAAAGGAAGATGCATCAGGAAAGGAAATACGAAGATCAAGAATTAACCCAGCCAACTTAAAGAAGAAGGAATCTCTTCCAACAAGAATACCAAGGGTAAGATAAATGGAACAGAATGTTTGAAGGGGCAACTTCAGAAGAAATAAATAGATAATAATATAGAAAAATTGCTAGATGAATGATTATTGATAAATAAAGAAAAGTTTTAAAATTTGCCCCCCCTCCCTCCCATAACGCCACGGTTTGGGCGAACCGGGCGGATGCCGAGATTATCTTCTGCTGGGTTCCTGGACATATAGGAATTGCAGAGAATGAGAGCGCCAACGACGGCACCAAAGAGTCTGTGACGACTAGGCGACCAGATCAGCGTTCCGCTCTTTCTCACAGCGATTACATGGCAGGAATACGGGCAGCTCTCCGTGCTGCTGGTTAAAGAAGATGGGATACGGTAGAGGGGAGCTTAAATTTGCATGCCATTGCTCCCGACTGTTCCCCTGGACCTACTCACCAATGCCACCACGGCTTCAGATTACTTTCTGTCGTCACCGAATCGGACACACTCACGGGATGCACCGCCATTTGATCGGGCACTCGCCTGCGCCATACTGTAAAGACTGCGTTGTCCCCTAGCCTGTTCGGCCATTCTTGTTAAATGTTGCAGTCTGGGTTTTCTCTGCGCAAGTTACCTGTCTCGGTCACGGGACGAGCGGGTTCGCTACCGCTTGTCCCTTGTAATTGGGACGGATTCGTGCACACCAACTTGTTAACTTTACAACTTTTTGGAGGAGGCTCGCCTCGCCACTTTATTTGAACTTTTGTGTGTGTGTGGGGTTTTTTTATAGGTCGCATGTTCCTGCGCCGAGAAGGAGGCGGGCCTCCCCACGACACCGGAGCACGCTTCCTTCTTGCCTTTTTTATTTTTCTCATTGTTGTTAATTTTTTTTTAGCCTTTGTTATTTTTTATCGTTGTTATTTTTTAGTTACATATTGTTATTTGTTTTGTTTTTTAATATAGCCTTGTAGTAGTAGGCTTTGTTGTGTATGGAGAGGTATTCCCTAGTAGGCAGTCGCTAGATGGGCGTCACAATGAAAAAGGAAAAATCAAAGGATGTTCACCTCTTATATAAGGCATTTTGATTTCTCATCCAAGTTATTTTGATCTTTCATTCAAGGGATTTTGTCCTCTCATTCAAGAGTTTTTACCTCTTATTCAAGGGATTTTGACCTCTCATGATGGGTTTTGACCTCTCATGATGGGTTTTGACCTCTCATTCAAGATATATTGTTCCCTCACCCTAACGATATTGACCTTTCATTCAAGATATATTGTTCCCTCACCCTAACGATATTGACCTCTCATTTAAGGGATTTTGACCTGTCATCCATGATATTCTGACCTCTCATTAGAGGGATTTGATATTTCATTCAAGGGTTCTGACTTCTCATTCAAGTGATTTGGATGTCTCATTCTAGGGATTTTGACATCTCATTTTGACTTCTCATCCAAGGAATTTTACCTCTCAGTCAAGGGATATTGCTGTCTCATCCAAGGGATTATGCCCTCTCATTCAAACGATATTTACTACTCATCCAAAGGATATTGACTCGTCATCCAAAGGGATTTCTGCCTATAATCTAAAAAAAAATTATCACTCAGTAAAGGGACTTTGCTCTCTCATCCAAAGGTCCTGATTTCTCATTCAAGTGATGTTGTCCTTTTATCCAAATAGATTTTGTCTCTTATTCAAGCAATTTGACCTCTCATCAAGGAATTTTGACCCCTCATCTAAAGAATTTTAGCCTCTCATCCAAGTAGTTTTGACTGCTCATCCAAAAGGTTTTCACCCCTCGTTCAAGTGATTCGAACTTCTCATACAAGGAGGTTTGACCTATTATTCAAGGGCTTTTACCTCTCATACAAGGAATTCTGACTTTTCATTCAAAGGATTCTAACCTCTCATCCAAGGAATTTTTACCTCTCATTCGAGGGATTTTGATCTTGCATCCAAGCGATTTTTACCTCTCATTCAAGGGATGTTGACCTCTCTTTCAAGCGGATCTGACCTCTCATTCAAGGGATATTGACCTCTCTTCCAAGAGATTTGATCTCTAATCCAAGATGCCATACCATGAATTCAATAGAGATCGTCCAACCGTTCATAGGAGGTCGACCGCTTTCAAAAGAGTTCGATCCAAGGAGATTCTTTTCTATCAAGGCGCTGCCATGTACAAATCTTAGTTATTCCCTTAATGTGAAATAACGTGGTCATTTTCCTTAGAGAATTTCCGAACAGATTTTTTGTCATGGTAGTAAAGGTCTGTATGGTGAAGATGTATGAAAAATACAAAATCCGAGGAACCCAAAAAAGGTCACTATTTAGGTTACTACTTTCGAGAGGATACACAAATCTCCTCCTCCTGCCCTCCTTCTCCATCTACAGTGGAGAACCTGAGGATCTTCGAAAACCAGAACATTTCTCGTAATGTCCTGTAAGTTACCGTAGCAACCTTTCAATTACATCCGAACGGCCCATTGGTTTCATTTGTGGCGTCCGTCCCTTCATCCATGCAAATAATCCAACGAGGTAGAGGTAAGAAATCCCACATTTGTGTATCTTCTAAACTATTTTGTAAACGACTGCACATACTTGCGAAGGTAAGTGACCGCACTTTCTTTGGTTTTTATTTCTCAGAGCAACCATTACTGAAGTCACAAACTCAAAACCTTACCTCATCCTCTGAGGCATTTTATTTGCCCTGAAGAAGTCAGATTAGTCAATTATGAGCGTCTACTCGGACTAAGATCATCTATCGTGCATATGCTGATTAACTTAAAAACGAAGGACTCCATTAAAAGAAGTGTGTTGGTTACACACAAACGCATACATTCGTATTTGAACGTAAACGCATATATATATATATATATATATATATATATATATATATATATATATATATATATATATATATATATATATATATACAAAGAAAGCAACTACAGGATCTGCGGGTGATAATAGAACCACCACAGGGCTATGCCATTTTTATTTTCTGTCTTTCAATTAAAATTTGAAGACAGAAAGAAAGATGCAGAAACTCCGGTTTCTTGTCTTATTTGTCCATTCGCGTCCAATTCTTATTATTTTCTCTTGTACTATATATATATATATATATATATATATATATATATATATATATATATATATATATATACGCACACACATTGCTATCTATCTAATGTCGCCACATTCTAAGTTTCATGTTCACTCGTTGAATACAAATTGGGTCATATATTGTACATGACCAAGTTTAAGTAATTTACTTCTCTTTCTTTTCAGATATCAAAATTAAAGGGGAAAACTTTAAAGGTATTGCGGAATTTGGTATATGAATATTTATGTGATCTTTTCCTTCCTTTCAACTTGTTTACATCACTAAGAAGTAATTGGATATGACCTGACTTCGACTGTTCACCTCCTGTCTTCATTTTGGAGGGAGAAGACAAATTACGGAGAATAAATACTAGGAAAGACAAGTTTAACCAAATGCAATAATATATAACAGTGAGAAAAGCAGTTTCCTATCAGAAAACTGTATCTAAAATCTTAGACAAATGTATACAGAAAATAGTTTTTATACTCAAATATAAGAACAAAACATATCCCTTATCTCAGATCTAAATGGGCAAGAATATTTCCCCAAAGGGACTTGTCATATTGATTCATAAGGAAAATGAGGCCATGACGAGAATCGAGAAATCAATGCATTTAAGTTCGCTATTCTTGAGCCCGTAAAACTGGATTCGTTATTCTTGAGCCCGTAAAACTGGATTCGTTATTCTTGATATCATTCGGCAAATCTTCAGTTTACATCCTACTTTATGAATCATGTAAGTTCGTGTTCGCCCGATACACTGACTAAATTAGGAAAAAATTTAGGATGAATTTGTCACTTAATCAAGTTTGCTGATCGTAGGATTTAATAAAATAAATCGGTTAACCCAATTATAATTTCGAGTACAGGACTAGTTTTAAGCCATCTTGCTTCATTTTTTTTCTCAAATTTGAGAAAACTTGAAAATTATGCAAACATGGCACACACATTGTGCACCTTATGAAATACATGTATATTGACAGCAGACAGAGACATTAAGGGTTCGAATAATATCACTACATGAATAACTTTTGCGTTGGCTTCCTATTCCAATGTACATTTGAGAGATGTTGCGAAAAGCTTTGAAAGGGATTCTGTACTCAAAATGAAAATTCCAATCTCACATTAGTTCCATTCAATCATGCAAACAGAGTACTAGTACTTGACTGTTTCTACATATAATGATGAGAGAATATTTGGACATCTTTTTCTTTTTGACAATTTGAGAAATTTAGCAGTCCAACGTTGGATTCGAATAACGGGATTAATTAAAGAGATTCGCTGTGAATTCATCTGAATATTCATGAACGCCAGAGGCAGAATTTGAGCGGATGTGGACGTTCAATGCCTTTAGTTCCGTGACTTCTCTGACAAGGTCACTACTAATTGAGCGTCAAAATTTTGCAATAGAAATGGAAATAACTTCCTTGTTTGAGAGGAGACGGCCATGTTCCGAATAACGATAGGTTTGTCTGGGAGTGTGCGCATGCGTGCCTGTGTGTGTATGTGTGTTTGAAACTCTCCAAGGCAAATGAGAATGTGTGGACATGTGTGTCTAACATACATATGGGAGTGTTTATTTGATAACTAGTGTACCCGTGCCATCAAAACTGACGTCAATATTTAAGCAGTAATTGTGAGTATTTTTTTTATCTTGATAATAAAAATTCAATCCTTAAACTAAAAATTCATTTTTATCTGGAAATATTTTAGTAATAATATTTTTTAATTTCGATATTCTTTTTTTTTTTAAACTTCGAGTTTTTTTCTATTAAAATTCTGAATTTTATATTGAATGCATCAGAACGGTTTAATTTTGTACACACTTATGATATTGCCAAAGAATATGATTTCATAACATTAGAAGTATATAGAGCGAATTAAACAGAGGTAGAATGGCGGAATTGGTCCTGATTCGGTCTTCACATTAAACTTTAAATTTCATGGCCATCTACGATTTGTGAAATACCTCGAGTACAAAAAAATTGATGCCTCACATTGTCGAAATACTTTTTTTTTTACTCCAGAAGTATTTTGAAGGAAGCCGGTTCAATTCTCTAATTAAGTATCCTTCTTCGAATATCTGTGTTCGTCTGTCGCATGGAATTCGTGGAATAATAACTATTATTAATTTGGAAAGTGTAAAAAATACGGATTAATTAAATTTTATAACCTCAATTATTTCACCTAGAGGTCTTTAGCAAATAATAACACAGAAAGAAATTGTGACGACTTATTAATATATTAGACAAGCAAGATACCCAAGCAGGATTTTGATTGCAGCTCTCTCAAACGTGCACAATAGGAGTTTGAGGAAATTTGCTGTATTCTAGGATAGGTTGTGGTTGTTTAGGTGTGTTGGATTTATTTTATGAATGTGAGTTGTTTGGCGTGTGACGAAGGTTGGATAATGTTTTGGTGGGATTGTTTTATTTAATGGTTAGGAGTTGTTTGCTATTTTATGAAGTTGAAGTCAGGTTATTTGGTTTATGTTTTATTTGATATTTGATGCTTGAGAAGTGTTTGCTGTTTTACGTGACTTGTTATGTAAGGTTTTTTCGTGTGTTGTTTTTTTCGAAAATTTTAAGTTGATGGTTCTATTATCACTCTTTAGTAAAATTGTTTCAGTATGTTAGATTTGTATGATGTTTATGAATGGATTTTTATACATATTTGTTTATATTAACGAACTTAACTAAGCCTAGTCTGTCCCATTAACTCCACTGGAAAATAAAATATTCATTCCCACAAAAATTACCAATGAAAATTAATTTACTATTATTTCTCTGAAAATATCGCTTCACTTTAGTCAATTAAAACACTAATTATAGGAATTGATAACTTTGTTATTTATCAAATGTTCACGTTATTAATGAAGCGAGTAGTGAATAAAATGCTCTTTGAGTTCGGGAAGTTATATGAGAGAAACGATTGTGTAATTTTCCGGGCAGATGGGGAGGTAGGCTTCGAGAATTGTCGCTCGTTTATAAGCGGGAGGTTGGAAGGTGTCTTGTGAGGCAGGTATTTACTTTTTGGCTTCTTAGCGTAAAGAAGAAGTGGTGTTGATGCAAAGAACGAACGACATATTGGGGCAGTCTGAGATGCCTCTAGCCAGGAGAGGAATGTGTCTACAAAGAAATTTGTTTCCGGTGGAACAGGACAAGAGTTAGGAAAGTCATATCATCTGGATAAACACAAAGTACGTTCCCTTCTATCATTTACTCCCAGCGATAACCGAAAGTCACTTCTCTGTTACTCAAGCATGCCGTGTGCGATATACAACTCGTTTTGGAGAACCGGGACCGGCGTCCCCCACAGACTTAGTATACGTCCAATTACGCATCTATTTATTAATACTCGGTAAAAATGAGATACATTTCAGATTTTCGAGAGGGTCAATTTTTTGGAGAGCCGATGGTTGGAGCCTCAGTCCCGAAAGTTCCTGAGTTGTGCCATAAATTGAGAGCAACTGCATCGAAGTAAGGTTGGCACACCAAAATCAAGGAAAACCTACTCTGAAAGGCATACCTCTAAGCAGAAGGAGAAATTTATTGACGGCCTAAAAAGATAAATAAAACGAATTGTGTTGAAAAAGCTTAAATCCATATCTATATGAGTGATTTCAGAGGTAAGCCAGCATCTTGCACCTTCACTTCAATTTGTCGATAACTAGGTGCATATGAAAGGCTGCAACGGCCAAACCTCTCTTTTTCTCATACCAATATTAAAAAGGGAAAAAATGGTGTACTAATAATCATAACGGGACAATAAAGGAGTAAACGAGATGAGGTCATTTAGACTGACGAATCGTCCTTCACATTTTTTCCATTCTCTTGGTGTGTTTACCCACTGAAACAGCCCAAAACATTTTTAATCCCGACTTCCTAACCCTCATCCTGAAGCAAGGTGGTGGAACCGTGATGCCATTGGTAGACATATCAATTTTCTTGTTCACATTGCAGTGTTACATAAATAGTTAACTCTCAGGAGATTTCTCGGTTTTGAGCGACCGAGTCAATCCTACTTTAAAGACCTTTCTTCAATAGTGATACGGTTTTCCGTGATGATGATGCATCAACTCAATTAGGTAAAGTTATTAAAGACTGGCCCAAAAAGTATGATAGTGAGGTGAACTTACCAGATCTTAAATAAACTAACATCTTGTGGTTTGATTAAAAGCAAGAGAGAAAAACTGTTTTCCTATCCCTGCGTCAATGGAAGAATTGGAAAAATCTTTGCTTCAAGAATGATTCAAAATTCCAGGACCTTATGTCAAAATGTGAAGTAGAAAATTTATCAACGCAATGAAACAAATAAGGAATAAATCCTAATAAATAATAAAAGTTGCGTTGAACAACGTTTCCACTATTTTTCCCATCCCCTGTATGTATATATTTAGTATAAAATAAACCATCTTCATCAACCACAACCAAATTGCTCTAGATAAAACTAAAATGTGCGTAAGTAAATAAAGTGGGAGTGTAAAGAGCAAAGTCCATTCGCCAATACATTAGAAGATGGGGGACAATAAATAGTCGAAAAGATAATGAAAGGGAATCCAAAGACTAAAATTTACAAACTGCAACTTTTTGCGACCAATAAAAGACAGGTCATGGAGAGGGCCACATTCCCTCGCTTAATAGATGAGAGTTGTGGGAATTAAAGGGAAGATAAACGAGAGAATCTGGTAGACGAAAGTCAATGGAGAAACCAACTAGAGTTATTGAGAGGGAAATGAACTTTTGAAAAGGAGAGGGGTTGTGGAGGGGGGGGGGAGGCACTTCTTTGAATAGGAAAAGGTAGGGAATATAATATTCAACCGAAAGTGGAAGAATGATGCAATTTAGGTGGCAAGAGAACTTTCGTCTCTGGCCACCGAACGTTTAGTCCTATCCCACTTCCATGTGTGATGAGTACCACTCAGCTTTTCATATTCCACTTCATCTCACTCGCACATCCAACGAAGTGCCCCTCCCTCAACCCTCCTTCATTCCTAAACCGTATCATCACACAACGGATTTTTATTAACACCTACTTAAAACTAAGAAGCTGAAACCAACGAGGATATTTCGTCCAATAAGATTGCGAGGAAAGATGTGCAAAAGAACCCGTGAAGATGAAAGAAGAAAAAATGTGTGGACGATATCATTGCATGAAATCATTCAGATGTTAGCTGCAGCATGCTTGCCAAACTATACTTAGCAACCCAGTGCGGGGATACAAGGGGCCAATTCGTAGCAAGTGCGTAGATGAGTTCAGTCACTTTTACCCCCCAGGTTCGCAGTCAGCTAAAAGAGCAAGCGAGGGTAAAAGAGATGTTAAGTGAAATGCGAAGGACCTCAATTAATTTGCTTGAATAGAAGAAACAAAAGTGGGGCGACGGGGGAAGATAAACCTCCTTGTTTAAACATTGACTCAGGTGGCTGCGATAAGGCGTGAGGCTTCAAAGCGAAGATGCACGTGGGTAGCATCGTGGTTTTAAATAACATGTGATAACGGTTGAAATTAAGCGGCCTCAAACCGTTCTATCACGTAGTGATTTTAACTATATTGAATAATAAAAATTATAAATCTACGTATGTAAGTTAATTTATTTTGACATATAAAGTGATATTACCGCATTACGTCAAAAATACCCATGTTCTCCCACTGAGTCGGTTTTTGAAAGCCATTAAGCCTAAACTCAACTGAGTGATTAGAAGTGCAGCGCTGCCACATCCATCTTGTTTAACTAATTTCTTCATTCTTTGAATTAAGAAACTAAAAAAAATCACTTATCAATCAAAACCTAACAACCTTCAAAGTAATAATTTATCAATTAAACATTACTGTTCTTCCCAGTAATTAAACAAATTCCCATAGCACATAAACAGTGTTGTCACATTCTCCATTCATCCTTAGAAAAAAATCTCCTCCTACTCTCAGAAAGGCAGACAAAGAAAAAAATACTCCAATTACAAGAAAAAAAAACGATTTAAACGAACCAGTTAATTTTAATGAACTGCAGGCCCATATTTACTCATCTACGCTATCAGGTGATGACAAAGACATTATGAACGTTCTTTTTAAGTTTTTCGAATCATCTTTTGCCAAACAAGAACAAAAAATCATCTCTCTCGAAAAATCGAACGAAGAAATGAGATAAAAAATCAAAACATTGGAAGAAAAGGTGGATTCTTCCAACACTTATGAAAGACGAGATACGATTATATTCTCCGGCAATATACCTGAAGCCACCAATAATGAAAACTGCAGCAATATCATCCGCAAACTTATTAAAGATAACTGCCACATACAAATGCCAGAATCCGACATCTATGTTCCCCATCGTCTAGGTCCCAAGCCTAAAGTACAAAGTCTCAACAAAAGAAATATAATTGTGAAGTTGCGCAGAAGTGATCTGAAGCGTGACATCTCCTCAGCATGCAAAGAATTCAAACCTTCATTCTATGTAAACGAACAACTGACTCCAAATCGCAACAAAATATTTTTCCTCCTCCGCCAAGCTAAAAAGAAATTCTCCACAAAGATCTATGGTCGCCGTGACCTACGTATAGTCATCAATACCCGAGCTACCCTCTAAAAATTTCGGTCGGAACACCTCAATTCGACGCTTGCAGACTTTAATGGTGAGAATCTCTGGAATGATCAGTAATAATACCTTCGGCGATATTACTGCTTTAGATGAGAAAAAAACAAACAAACCATGTTTTGACCTAGCATTCACTTATTGTTATTCCAATCGTATTACATACTTTATTCCTTTTTTTCTTATTAAAGTTATCATAAAAATAGAATTTTAACTGTTTATAGATATATTTATACGTAATTTGTAACCTTTAACTTTTAAATTCCATTTGAACTGCCTTTATGTTTGAACAACTTGATCACTTCAATAATATCGATCCAGACATAAACCATTTTAATGAATTATATCCAAATTTTAAAGAAAATGACGTAAGAAACCAATACTATGATTGTGATAAATTTAACACTACATTTTCATTTGAAAAAACAGACCTGTCCATTTTAAATTTCAATATTCGATCATTGCATGCAAACATTGATGAATTTTCAATATTTTTGTCAACACTTGATTATAAATTTTCCGTTTTGGCACTCTCCGAGAGCTGGCTAACAAATAATAATAAGCACCTTATCAGTTTCCCAAACTATAACTCTTTTCATTCACTACGCGACGTAAACAAGATAGGGGGAGGTATAAGCGTTTATATATTTGACAGACTCAATACTAAAAAAGTTGACGAAATTAGTATTTTCTATAACTATATTGAAACTTTATTTATCGAAGTTAAATCAAATGGTGAAACAATAATCATTGGAACCGTATATAGACCTCCTTCTGGTGACCCTGAGATGTTTATATTGGATTGAGGAATAGGTTCTTGCGGTTTTATCAAATTTATTCAGTACCATTAACAATTTTAGAAAAACTTCGTTTTTAATTGATAACAATATGCAATTTAATCAATAATGTATTCAACGTTGTTATTTACGACTTCTTCCCAACGTTCAACTAGTTTTTTGATGCCTCTTCAATAAAAATCTCTGGATTTTGACTCGAAGAACTCTTCTAAACAGGTTCTTAATTACACATCAGTATTGAACGAAACGCGGCGCAAATTGTTAGGGAGCGATCGGAACAGATGAAAATCCGATGGAGCCAAGTCTGGCGAATATGGAGGGTGCAGCAGGATTTCCCAATTAAGCGTTTGGATGGCGTCTTTTGTCATATTGGCAATGTGAGGACGAGCATTGTCGTGTTGCAGAAGGACTCCATAACGTCGATGAAGTCTCTTTTTCACGAATAGCTTCGGCCAGTCGATACATTTGTTGAACGTAGAGTTCTGCATTGACAATCTCGTTTTTCGCAAGGAGCTCATAAGGAATGATGCCTTCACAATCCCACCACACACACAGCATCGTCTTTCGTGGATGAAGACCTTGCTTTAATCGCGGAAGTGGTTTTTTATTGGGGCTAAGCCATTGTTTTCGATAGTTCCTGTTGACATAAACACACCACTTTTCGTCGCCAGTGATGATGCGGTGAAGAAATCTGTCCTTATATCCACGAGTAGCTTTGTGACGAGCAAGCAAACCTGCGGCAATTGTGGAGGGTTGACGTCTGTTGCTTTCGCTCAAAGCGTGCGGAACCCATTCTCCGAGTTTTTTTAACTTTCCCCATCGAATGAAGGTGATTCACTACAGTTTTCTGATCACACGCCAATTGTACAGCCAATTCTCTAGTCCATTGACGAGGATTTTCATGAAGAAGGTCGTTCAATGGATCTTCATCCAACTTAGTGGGGCGACCAGAACGTTCTTCGTCATTAAGATTAAAATGACCGTTTTTGAAACGTGAAAATCACCATTGAGCTGTCCTTACCGATAAAGCATTTTCTCCGTACACAGCACAAATTTCGCGACGAGCTTTGGCTGCGTTCGCATTGTTCCCGTCTCGATTGAAAATGAATAACAACGAATGTCTAAAATGCTCCTTTCTTTAAACTTGACATTCCATTTTGAGGGTACACAACAAAAATTAAATTAACACAACTTTTAAATAAACCACAATGACTTATTACTCAACTTCAAGACGTAGCTTAAATAAAAGCCTAATAGTCTACGCTGTTAAGAGACGTAGCCTAACCTTTGCAAATTTTGCTCTCATTATTTATCATTGTTTCTTAATATGTGCACAGATCACGTCAACAAAACTTAAATCAACACAAAATTTAAAAAAACGCAAGAACTTATTCCTCAACCAAATAGATAAGATGGCTGAATTAATCAATTACTTCAATGTTACAAACTATGACGACATAATAATTACAGGAGATTTTAATTTCGACCTATTAAACTTTGAAAACCACGCATCAACTCAATCCTTCCTCAATGCTTTTTATTCTCATTCCTTACTTCCAATTATAACAAAACCGACAAGAATAACCCAAAACTCAGCAACACTAATTGACAATATTTTCAGAGTTCACCCCGAAAATTTCTCTTCCGGTATTCTCCTTTGTGACATATCGGACCATCTTCCTATATTCATGATCCAAAAGTCCTTTTTCAACTTGAATAATGTTCATCAAAACCATACAATAACCTGCCGCATAATTAACGAAAATACCTCAACAAACCTCTATAACCATGTTCTAAATCAGAATCTATATGAAATTTACTATATAAATGACATCGATTCTACTACCGAAGAGTTAATTTCACGGCTAGACGATGCTTTTAAACTGAATTGTCCTATAAAATCTAAAACCATATCATATAAATACAAAACAAAACCTTGGATAAAAACTCAATTATAAATAACATCAAAAAACGTCAAAAATACTTTTCTCTTTATAAGCTTAGTCAAGTTACTAACCAAATTAAAATAGGCAAGAAAAATTATTTCTATGAACGATTTAATCAAACGGAAAACAATATAAAACAAGCTTGGAAATTAATCAATTCTGTGATAAAACCTGAAAATACTAAGGAACAAACCAAATTAAACAAATTATGGTTGACGAAAAACCAGTTGATGACAATAAGAAAAAAGCAAATGAATTCAATAAATTTTTTGTCATCGTAGGTAAAAAAATATCAGACTCCTGCAAAATTGTCGATAAATCTTTTCTTTCGTATTTTAATGAGATTAATGTACCAAATTCCTTGTTCCTTTCCCCTATAAGCGTAGCCGATATAAAAAAAATCATTAGTTCACTAAAAAATAAAAAATCAGGTATTAATTCAATCTCCACTAAAATTTTAAAATACATCTTTGATGTAGTTGCTCCAATTTTAGCATCAATAATTAATAAATCAATTAAGCAAGGTATCTTCCCAAGTGTATTAAAAGTTGCTCGGGTAACACCGTTACCAAAGGCCGGAGACCTCACAAACGTCAGCAATTACCACCCTATTTCATGTCTTTCAATGTTCAGTAAAATATTGGAAAAAATGGCATTCAATAAACTTTATAATTTTCTGGAATCTAATTCACTGTTGTGTAAACACCAATATGGTTTTTGACGTCAGAAATCAACGATTCACGCGATAATTAACCACCTTCAATATTTATATAACATTGGAAAAGGCCACATTGTATTCTCAATTTTTCTCGATTTTAAAAAAGCTTTCGATTGTGTCGACCATAATATTCTACTGTCAAAATTAGCTATGTACGGAATTAGAGGCAACTGTCAAAATTGGTTTAAACCGTATTTAACTGAAAGAAAGCAATTTGTCTCCGTCAATGGTCAAGACTCATCCCACCTTAATATTACAACTGGGGTCCCATAAGGCTCCGTACTAGGGCCACTGTTATTTTTAATCTATATTAATGATATTATTAAATCCTCTTCTCTGTTAAAATTTATATTATTCGCGGATGATAGTACCTTATCAACTCCCTTGCCATATGACAAACCGAGAAACATTGCATCTACAATAAATAAAGAACTCGAAAATGTCTTCATTTGGCTTAATGTTAATAAACTATCAATAAATGTAGATAAAACCAAATATATTCTTTTTATCTTACAAAAATCTATTGAATTGCTCCATATTAAAATGGGCGACGGAATAATTTATGAAACTACTCATATCAAATTCCTAGGCATCTTTATTGACAAAAATCTGAGTTTTAAACAACATATTACGCATATCTCAACAAAACTATCAAAATCGATTGGAATATTATATAAATTAAATAAGTTTCTTCCTAAATCTATTCTCCACTTTTTATATATGACAATGGTGCAACCTTACTTGACATATGGCATAGAGAGTTGTTATGGAAAATATCAAAATTATCTCAATAAATTAGTCATATTACAGAAAAAAAGCAATTCGAGCCATCCATCAACTCGACTACAAAGAGCACACTAATTAATATTTTAAAGAACTCAGAATTCTAAAATTAAATGATCTCTTTGTTTTTTAAACATCCTTATTCCTTTACAAAACAATAAAGTGTTCCTATAATCACTATATATTTAATGTTACAAACAGCTGATAATACCCATAATTACCAAACCCGCAATAGAATAAAATTTATTTCACCCTTGTATTCAAAATCAAAATCACAATGTAGCTTTCTGTACAAATCTATCAAGATATGGAATGGCTTGGAGGACAATATCAAATCTCAAACCAATTTAGCTCAATTCAAAAAAGCTCTTAAAAACAATATAATTTCGGCTTACTAAATTTCTATTACAGTTTTTGTTATTGTGTATTTATTTGTTACTGTACAATATTATACTGTGTACTATTACTTTGATTTACAGATTATAAATATGTTATGATTTATATACGACTGTTGAATATGTTAACTACTGATCTTTTGAAATAATAACCAAAAATAAATCGTTTTTTAATTTAACTCTAAATTTAAATACTATAATTATTCGTTATTTACAATCTCTACAATGGCTAAGTTCTCAAATGTATACTAAGTTGTTTATATTTTTTATAACAAAGGCGTTCTCTGTTCGTAAACATGAAGGGATTTTTATTCTTGATTATGTTATGCTTATTTAGCTGTTAGGCTTAAGTTTTAAGTTTCTGCCCTCAAAGTCACTGACTTATTTTGGGCCCATAACTAATCTTTGTACATATATATATATATATATATATATATATATATATATATATATATATATATATATATATATATATATATATATATATATTTTCGGAGGGGTGGTCACTAAGTTATGCAATTGGTATATAAGGAAACGAGATATGACGAAAAGTGGTTTATTATTTTTCAATATAACTACCCTCGACTTCAATGCAATTGCGCCACTTGTCCCTTAGGCTTCGAATTCCCAACGACCAGAAATCTCCCGACTGCTGTTCAATCCACTCCTGGACAGCGAGCTGGACATCTTCATCGTCCCCAAACCGACTTCCACGCAGAGCAGCCTTGAGCTAGCGGAATAAAAAGTAGTCGCTAGCGGCCAGATCTGGACTGTAGTGGGGATGGTTGGGCTCCTCGAATCGGCACTCGCGCAGGGCAGGTTGTGCAACTCTGGCCTTGGGGACAGGGGCATTGTGGTGGAGGAGCAGGACACCGCGTGTCAACTTGCCGCGCCGCTTCTGACGGATGCACTTCTTCAACCCAGCCAGTTCCTCGGTGTAATATTTGCCTGTGATGGTCCTTCCACGAGGCGCATAGTCCACCATCAACACTCCCTCAGAATCCCAGAAGATGGTGGCCATGATCTTCTCAGGTGAGGGTTGGGTCCGGAACTTGATGGGGGTCGGAGAGCCCCTGTGCTTCCAGGCCATGCTTTCGAGCTTTGTTTTGGGATCCCAGTGATGGACCCACGTTTCATCACCTGTCACTATGCGTGACTTGAATCCCGCCGGGTCTTGGTTGTACAGGAGCAGCAGCTCCTCCGAACTTTGACGACGTTGAAGTCGATCATGGGGTGTTAGGTTTTGTGAGGTTTCTAGGGACCCAACGGGCAGAGACCTTGGTCATGGCCAAATTGTCGTGGATGATGTTGATAACACTTCCATGTGATATTCCAAGTTCTCGCTCGATTTCTTTGACCTTCACCCGACGATTTTCGCGGGTCATCCCCTCCACACGGGCCACATTGTCCTTGTTGGTCACGTCTGACGGGCGTCCTGGATGGGGGTCATCTTCAAGGGACTCACGACCATGGCGGAACTCCCTTTTCCAGCGAGCAATGGTTGCATAGGAAGGGGTGGTGTCGATGTACACTGCAACCAACAGCCATCCCCCTTCCTCTGTTTTGCCCTACCGATTCGCAAAATTTATTGACCGCCCCTCGTATATATATATATATATATATATATATATATATATATGAAATGAAAAATTCACAAAGTATCACGTGAGGGTAGCAAATGAATGCAATGTCCTGCAGGAAAAAATGAAATGGTGTTTACAAGTACTTTCGAACTTTATTAAGTTCCTTATCAAGGATAACTACAAGAAATAATAGTATATTAGAGGTATATATACGAAAAAAAAGTATAAAAGACCGCCTCAAAAACAAGAAATCACCAATGAGGAATACAAGGAGGAAGGTAAGAAAGTTGTTTACCTGTTTGTCCATAATATTTACTTAGGCAACCAGAACACTCAAATGAATAATTGTAATAGTTTGGTGTGGGGAGTTTATTCAGTTGAGTGTTCTGGTTGCCTAAGTAAATATTATGGACAAACAGGTAAACAACTTTCTGTTCGCATAAATCAACATAAATATAATGTCCGAAGAAGGGAAGATAACAGTGCTTTCTTTGTCCATATGGCAGATAAGGAACATCTAATTAACTGGAACTCGGCAAAATTTATTTATCGTTCCAATGACCCTATAAAAAGAAATATCATTGAATGTGCTTTCATAAGGCCAATGTGATAATTTTAACCTTTCCCCTGACTTATATAAAATAGATGCTATAATTAAAAGACTAATACTTAAAGAAATTAGTTCTGACTTTTGTTCTTAGTTTTTTATATACAATCTTTAGTTTTGTGGCCCCAATATATATATTTTTTTTTAATTGTCACTGCTCTGTTATGTACATTGTATTTTCCACACTTTTCGCTCCTCGTGTCTTATAATCTCCTTCGTTACGCTATTTCCATTTCTTTTAATATATTACCCTTTTCGTCTTCTCAGTTTGACCTTACTACCTGCTTCTAGTAATTCTTAATGGGAATCTTTACCTTCCCCCTTCCGTCTTCCTCATTGGTGATTTCTTGTTTTTGAGGCGGTCTTTCATACTTTTCTTTCGTATATATACCTCTAATATAATATTATTTCTTGTAGTTATCCTTGATAAGGAACTTAATAAAGTTCGAAAGTAATTGGAAACACCATTTCATTTTTTCCTGCGGGACATTGCATTTATATATATATATATATATATATATATATATATATATATATATATATATATATATATATATATATATATATATGTGTGTGTGTGTGTATGTGTGTGTGTATAAAGTACTTATTTATACTGTACATTGGATTAATATAGAAAAAATAAATTCCAAAACTTCTAAAACCATCAATGACGCAAAATAAAAGAGGCTCTTCAATCTCAAATGTTTTATTCCATCAATGGCACAAACCATCTCAGATCGTTAAAGGTACAGAAGGGAGTTTTCTTCCCACTCAAGTTAATCCTACCATCAACGCTACATAAAAAGAGAAGCTTTTTCACTGCCAGATCTCTCATTGCATCAAATGCACACAATAAGAAAGGCTTATTCAATCCAAACTGTATCACTGATCCCCATAAAGAGAGGATTTTTTAATCCCAAAATGTCGCATTGCATCAAAGCCACACAACATGAGAGGACTCTTTAACCCAAATTTCTCATTGCATCAAAGACAGAAAAAAAGGAACTTCTTCAGTCCAAAATGTTTCTATGCATCAAAGGTACACAATAACAGAGACTTGTTTACTGTAAAATATCTCATTGCTACAAAGTTACACAATAAGAAAGGCTCATTCACACTCAATTGTCTGAATTGCAATACAGACACTTAAGAAGAGGCTTCTTCACTTCAAAATCTCTAATTTCATCAAAGGCACAAAATAAGAGACTCTTCATCATCCCCAAATGTCTCAATGCAATCAAAGGTACAAAGGAACTGGTGCTTCTTAACTTTATTCCCTCCCAAATGTTTCATTACTATAAACGCACACGATAAGAAAGGCTTCTTCATTCCCAAATATCTGATTTCATCAAAGGCACAAAGTAACACATTTTTCTCCACTCTCAGATATCAAATTGAATCAAAGACATAAAATATGAGGGCTCCTTGGCTCCAAAAATGTTTAAATGTATAAAAGGCACAAAAAAGAGGGTCTTTTTCACTCCACAGTGTTACAGGGCATCAAACTAACACAATAAGAGAGGGTTCTTCAACCCAAGTGTCTCATTGCATGAAACGTACAAAATATAAAGGTTTCTTTACTCCAAAATATTTCATTTCCTAAAATGAGCCTAATAAAAGCGGCTCTTCATTACCAAATGTCTCATTACATCAAAATGACAAAGGAAGAGAAATTTCTTCACTCCAAAATGTTTTATTGCATCAAAGGCACACAATAAGAGCGCTTTATTCACTCTCAAATGTATATTTCCAGCAAAGCAATACTGTCGTGGTATGACATTATATTAAATCAATACCATATTATATCTATGGGGAAGGGACCAATAATTTAAAGGCGAGCTGACAAGAGACGGAAGACCACGAGTTTCGACGGGCGGAGGGCGAGATAAGAGTGTAACGAGGTCAGGTATAATATGGACAATGGCAATGCTCAAGGTTACTTAAAGAGGCATGTACAAAAATATAATTTTATTTACATAAAAATAATGAGAGAATTGAAGGGAAAAATTACATCAGAGAATTATTGGGCAAAATTACATCAGATGAACGAGGAGGGGGGGATGTTAGTTATGAATCAGACCATGAAGTTGAAATTTATGATATTACAGGAGGAGACTATGCAAATGAGGGGGGGGATTAACTCAAATGGGTTACTGAAGGGGGAGAGGGGTTGGCTTAGGAAGAGGATTCCGGTTGAGAGGCCGGGGTAAGGCTTCACGGATGTCTTCTGCACGTGAGGCGAGGCCGCTTGGAGCTTTTGAGCGGGAATTTAAAGTGATGATGGTTCTCCAAAAAAAAGGGGGGGCTGTAACGTCCGGTCGAGGGGAGAGTATTTTGGCCACCCGAAAACGAGGGGAGAACGAGGAGGGCTTCGACAGGAGTTGATGGGTGAAGTCGGAAAAATCGCTCCGTAGCGATAGTTTAATGGAATTTCCTCACTGGCTGGGGCTAATTCCAATACACAACTAGTTCAGCCGTCATTTTGCTTTGTTGTTAGCACCTGACTTGGAACTAGGGGAATCTTCTTGGGTCCGGGCGAAACTTCTCAACTCTGTGTCTGTCTCATGGAAAACGAGCACTATATACGTCTGAGGCTCTCCCCACGGGGAGGGGGAGGGGGAGTGGGAAACAGCTCTACTCTCGAATGTGGTCTCGAATCTTCTTGCCGAGGATATTCTAACCCGTGTAAAGATGGACCGTGGTGGACGCGGTTCGTGGAATTTCTCCACACACACAATAACGGAAGATTTTTCACTCCCAAATGTCTCCGTATATAAAAGGCACACAATATGAGGGAGCTTCTTTACTCTCAATTCTGTAATTTCATCAAAGCCACACAATTAGAGAAGCTTCTTCACTCCAAAATGTTTCATTGCATCAAACACAAAATAGGAAAGGTTTCTTTGCTCACAATGATCTCATTATATCAAAAGCACAACATATGAGAGGCTATTTCGCTCCCAAATGTGTCAGTGCATCAAAGCCACACAATAAGATAGGCTTTTTTCCTCACTACTGGATCAGTTCATCAAAGAAACATAATATGAGAGGCTTCCTCACTCTCAATTCTCTCATTTCGTCAAAGGCTCAAAATAAGAGAAGTTTTTTTACTACTTCGCACCTAAATGTCTCATTATATCAAAGGAACAGATTAAGTTAGGCTTCTTCACTCCCAAAAGTCCTATTTCATCAAAGGCATACAAAAAAATCTCTCATTCTTCAAAGGCGCAGAATAAGAGAGCCTTTCTTAATCTCTCATTACATAAATGGTACAAAATGGAAGCTCCCTCACTCCCAAATGTCTCTTACTATCAATGTAGCAAAATAAGAGAGGTTTCAACAATTTCAGATCTCATTTCTTTAAAGGCACACAGAAAGAGAGGCTTGTTCGCTCCGAAATATCTCACTTCATCAATAACACACAAAAGATAGGTTATAACACTCCCAAAATTATATTTGCATCAAATACACAGAAGAAGAGGAGGTTTTCAATCCAAAAGGTCTAATTACATAAAAAATATTTTCTAATCCCAAATATGTCAATGGTTCCAAGCCACACGAGAAGAGAAGTTATTTGACTCCTAAATGTCTCATTGCAACCAAAACACACATTAATAGAGGATTCTACACTCGCAAATGTATAATTGCATCAAAGGCACATGAGAAGAGAGGACTCCTACAGCCTTAGCCAAAAGAATTAGGCCACCCCAGTGTTTCTGGTTTCTGTTATCTCAATGTTGATGTAACTCGTGAACATGGTGGTTTACGCTATATTTTACAATATACATTAGTTTTAATATTTGGTTGACCCTCATTTAGCTCTAATTACCACTTTTATACGGTTAGGCATAGAATCAACTAGTTTTTTGCAGGTGCTAGGCGCAATCTTACTCTATTCTTCTTTAAATTTTTGGTACAAATGCTCTTTGTTTTTAATTTTTGTATTCTTAGTAGCTTTACTAAGAGTTCCACATAGGTGTTCGATCGGATTTAGATCGGGGCTTTGAGCTGGCCAGTCCATAGGAACAATACCCTGTGTCTCAAACCGTTGACGAGTATTCTTAGCTGCATGCCATGGAGCGTTGTCCTGTTGAAAGATAACACTGTTTCTCGACACTCCTGGATGTAATTTAGCAATTTATGGCTTTTAAACATCCGATAACATGGAAACATAGGTAGCTGAATTTATCCTTTACTGACATAAAAACATTTCTCCGGGTCCTGTGGCAGACATGCAGGTCCACAACATGATAGAACCACACTCATGTTTTACGGTTGGTACCAGATTTTCAGCCTAAAATGCTTCCCCAACTCTGCGACGCACGAAAGTTGCACCAGATGTGCAGAAAGCCTGAGTAAAAAACATGAACGATAATATTATCCTTATGTTGGATATTTCTTATATATTTTAATAAAAAAAACACAGATATTTTGAGTTTATATGTTGATTGAATACTAGTACTATCTTACCTCATAGTTACTTTCATCAGACCATATGACTTTCGAACATTGCTTACTGGTCCAATTTGAGTGGTTTTTGGACCACTGAAGACGATTATTCATATTCGCTTCAGAACTCCATGGCCTCTTTCTGGCTTTACAGCCTTTCAGACCGTACTCTACAAGCCTTCCTCTAACAGTTCTGGTTAATATTTGTGATGTACCTGCCTCGTTGAAGTCCGCACAGAGCTCTGACGATGTTTTTCTTCTGCTTCTGAGCGACTGACGGATGATGGATCTGTCATTACGAGGCGTTGTAACCTTTTTGCTACCTGTTCTTTGCATTGTCTTCACATCTTTTGTTTCTCCAAAGCGCTTGAGAGTCGTTTACACCGAACATCGAGAACATTTCATCTTTTGAGCAATTTGCCTTTGAGACATTCCATCTTTATGATGAGCTACGATTTGACCTCACTCACACTCACTCAACTCCCTTGTTTTAGGCATTTTACTGTTTATTAACTGTGTCTACAACGTATTTTAGCATAAAACACTGGAATAATCAAGGGAAAATAAGTTAATTGTGGATGTTAGTTTTACACAAAATTGGTTACATGCGTACAGTACAGTATAAAAGCGGTAATTGAAGCTAAGGGAGGGTCAACTAGATATTAAACTAATGTATATTGTGTAATATACCATAAACCACCATGGACACGTGTTTCATTAACATTGAGATAGCAGAACCCAGAAACAATAGGGTGGCCTAATATTTTTAGCCAAGGCTGTATCTCCCGAATGTTCCATTGCATTAAAGTTACACAATAAGAGAGGCTTCTTCACCTGTCAAATATCGCATCGCATCAAAGGTACACAATAAGTGTGGCTTCGTCACTCAAAAATGCCTAATTGAATCAAAGGCGAAAAAAAGAGAGGTTTCTTCAAGCCCCAAAGTATCATACCATCAATGGCACCTTTGTTTGGCTTCTTTACTCTCAAGTTTCTCGTTTCGTCAAAGACAAAATAATAGGACTTCTTTACTTCCACATTCTCTCATTTCAAACAAGATGAAAAGTTTCTCCAATGACCTGCGGCGTTTTGTGATAAGATGATAAATGATTATTGCATTTGATGTTTCCCATGGTTTAAATCACTTACAAGTGCCTTTGAATGGCTAAATGAGGCTTTTGCAACTAGATGGCGCCACCCAACGCCAAATCCGATAGTCATATGGGTCATTTAATGGCTCTAAATGGGTACAATTGAACTTTACTCCTTTTTAAAAAAAGCGACGCCTAGACCTGGCGCCTCGCTGTAGGTAAAAAGGCATACAAAAAGCGAAGTTTCTTCATTCGAAAATATATCATTGCATCAAAAGCACAAAAGTAGAAAGGATTCTTCAGGTCACAAATGTCTCATTGGATTAGTGATACACAAGAAGATAAGCTTGTTCACTCACAAATGTTTGATTGCATCAAACGCAAAAAAAATATGTGTCTGCTTAACTTCAAAATGTCTAATTACATCAAATGCAGATAAAAATAGCGGCTTCTTCACTACGAAATGTCTTTTGTGCATAAAACGCACAAAAGAAGAGAGGTTTATTCACTCCTAAAAGTCTCATTCCATCAAAGGCATAAAATAAGAAATGTTTTTTTAATCAGAAATCTCTGATTAGATCAAAGGCACACAATAACAGAGGATTTTCATTCCCAAATGTCTCATCACTTCAAAAACATACAGAAAGAGAAATTTCTTCACTCTCAACTGTCTCAGTGCATCAAAGAAACATATTTGAGAGAGTTGTTCTCTCCCAAATGTCGAAGCGTAACAAAGGCACACAATAAGAGAGGATTATAAAGTACAAATTGTCTCATTGCATCGAAGGCATACAAGAGTGACGAAGAATAGTTTCAGGGGAAGCTCAGGGAGAGCAGCTGGAGGATGAACATCTTCTCGGCCGTCTTTAAATCTAACGTGTGCATATTTAGGATTGGCTTCGATTAGTCCCACTTCCGTACATGTCGTTTTAACAGTACTTTACCAGTTGAAGCAATCGTGGTAGGTGTACTCATTCCCTTCGTGGTCTTTCGAGAGAATGAAAAACAATCGTTCGTGAGGAATTGCATTCGTTGAAGTACATAATAATGAACGCAAGGAATGAAGAGCATCCGGGAGGACGTGTTCCCAATTGTTAATGCTCAGGTTTCTAGACTCTAACGCTTAGGTAACAGTTTTCCATACAATTCCTACATAGCGCTCGCATTGACCATTCCCGGTAGGATGGTAAGGTGTTGAAGGAGTGGTTGGAACCCCTATCTGTACACAAATGTTTATATTTCAGCAGAAATGAAAGAAGTACCTCAATCTGAATGCATATACCCTGGTAACCCGAAAAGTGAAAACAACGTAGTAAGACACTGTATAACAGTTGATGAAGAAATGTCCTTACATGGAAAAGCAAAGGAAAAACGCTAGTGTTCGTCTACCAGAATTAATAAATACTTATTGGGAGAACAAGAGGGTAGTTAGTGGCACTTTAAAGTCTAAGCTGATTCGATCTAAAGGGTGCATTGCACGGCTAAGCTCTTGCATCTCAGGGCGATTATATCGAGGTTTTAACCTTTGACACGTTTCCCCCTCTGACACCACTCACTTAACGTCATCTACAGAATAAGGCAAGTTTCGTACTCGAACAAAATGGTGAAATCGTGTAATCCCTGTATGGCAGAGAGCTTTATGAAGCCCGACAAGATTATTGTGGGTCATGCTTGAGCAGAAGGTGCGTGCTAGTGCTAACGCACTAGCACGCATGTATTACTTCATAACAAAAGGGCATCAATTCTAAACGCCATCTAGCAATCTTTTCGTTCTTTATTTTACTCTTATGACGTGAATTTAATATTACAGATTTTTAATCAGTAATTAAGGTAAACCTACGACCGAGAAGAAAATTACGTCAATTTTGATCGCCTCAACAATAGCATAGGCCTCTTTTTCTCGGAGGAATTTAAAGATCTCGAAAAAAAGGCAACGGGTCGTCCATTCTAGTTCAAAGTGGCACCAATGGTGCTATTTGAGGCATCAGATTCCAGTGTAAACGATAAATTTTCATCTATTTTCGCTTTATTGAATTTTAATTCCTCTATTTCATTTGTAGCTTCTTCAGGAAGTGGAAACTGACAATTAATTAGGGAACGAATTCATTTGATAAATTCTTGGAGTAGTCTGCAAGCAATCCGACTAATCGAAATAATGATTCTTGGCTGGTCAGTATGAGCATATCCTTGTGAGTAGCACAGCGTAAAGGATCTGGGCGAAGTTCATTCTGGCGAACCTCTTAACCTAAAATACATATAGTATCAGTTGAAAAGGTGCATTTGTTTTTATTTAAGGTCATTTTATGTTTCGCATCAGCTTCTACAAACTTAGTTAGGTTTTTATCATGTTCCGCTTGCGTGCGGCCGCAAATAGTAACATCATCTAGGTAAGCATACGTGTCCTCAAGATTATTTTTTCGAATGAAACCGTCTATAATCCTCTAGAAATAGTCAACACCGTTGGTTAGACCAAAACGTAAGCGTTTCCATTGAAAAAGCCCCCCCATCTGCCTCAAAAGCAGTGTAAATTTTATCCTCAGGGTGAAGGGGAATACAATGATAAGCACTACTTAGGTCGGTGGTGCTAAATATCTGATAGGTCGATATCTTATCAACCAATTCTTCAACATTGGGTAATTGATACGCATCCAAGTAAGTAAATTTGTTAGTCATCTGAGAATAGTCAATTACTAACCTTTTCTTTGATTGATTAGACTCAACATGAACTTGAGCTCGCCAGGGAGAGGTGCTCAGTTTGATGATGTCTTTCTTGAGCATAAGTGCTACTTCAGAAGGAATAAATTCAGAGTCGGACTTTTTAAATTTGCGTGACTTCATAATGACTGGTCTGCACTCAGATGATAAGTTGGTGAAAATTCTTAGAGGATCTGTAATCATAAAAGCCAGAGAGCACACTTCGAGGTCAAGTTGAGGACCTCCAAAGTTTAGCTTAAAGGAGGAATGTTTACTTAGGAAGGGGATTCCTAAAATAATGTCAGCGCAACATTCAGATAAAACAAGCAAACGTACTGACCGGTATTCATGGCTTCCGACTTTTATGCTAACCTCACAACATTCCTTGATAGGAGATGTTAAATTTGTAGAGGCCATAGATATAGTGCCTTCATAAGGTTTAAGAGGGAAATTAAAGCAATTCGCAACATCTTTTGAAATGAAGTTCTCGGAACTGGCGCTATCTAAAATAGCCGTGAGAACACAGCCTGTAGTATTAGAGATTACCTTTTCCAAATTGATAGCACACTAGCGAGAACGTGATTGGAGGTTAATACTGAGACTTCAATTTTAGATGACTTGCATACCTTTGAAAAATGTCCTCTCTTCTTGTATTTAAACAAGTAACATCACTTGCCGGACAGCGAGAACGGTTCTGGTGCGAGGAATTTCCAGAATTATAACATTTTTTGTTTTCAAAGCGAAGGAGCTGCAGCACAATTTGAACCCTAAGTATTAGGATTAGAACAGTCGACTTCAGCACCCAGCTTATGTGATTCTACTGAAGCTACTGGACCAGAAGTGAATGATACATAGGCGCCCGAATCCCTTGATGCAATATCTAATGCTCTCGCTTGATCAACAGCTGAAGATAATGTACGAGTTTTTTTTCTAGAAGCCTCGTTCTGATTTTTGATGATGAAAGGCCAGTAATAAAGGCATCTCGAATATATTCGTTTCTATACGTTTCGATATTCAAGGCCTTGAAATTTCAATCCAAATTGAGAGTCTGAAGAGCACGTACATATTCATGAATCGTTTCACCATCTAATTATTTACGAGTCGCGAGCTTGTGTCGCGCCACGACCTCATTTGCAGGTTGAATGAAGGCGCTTTTAAGAGCAGCAAGAGCATCTTCGTATGTGGTACATTCGGAAATTATCTCGCAGTTTTCAGGTGAAACTGAATTGGCTAGGATGCCCAATTACGAATAGTTTGTACCTTCATTTGACGCTTTGTACCTCAAGAAGACAAACAACCAGTATTTAAATACACGTGCAGCTTCTTGTGCAGTTGGAAGAACATCCAAACGATCAGGATAAAGACTACGTTCCATTCTTCTTAATGAAATAAATTGAAGTAGCCCAAAGGTTCCAAAGTTTTGCTTAATTTCACTGAAATATACAATTACTGAACATAATTAAATAAAGAAAATAATACATTGAATTAACACACTCTCAAATAAGCACACAAAAATATAGGCACATATACATTTCGCAAACATAGAATTAATATAAGTGGCATAATGTTCGTTTTACAAACCTAAGAGTCCAGTTAGTAGAGGAACTGCAAGATCTTCATCTCCATACATTATGCACACCATCGCATATTACGATACACTATCTGTTTGAATTTGATTTAATATTCAAACTTAAAGAAAGAAACACAGGTAACTTAAAGAAAGAAACACAGGTTAAGTACATATAAACTTAATTAATTATAAACATAATAAATTATCACAGTCTCATTGTATCAAACAAACACATTATGAGAGTCTTCTTTACTGACAAATATCTTAGTAAATGAAAGACACACAAGATTCGAGGTTTCATTACTCCCAAATGTGCCATTACATCAAAGGAACATAATATTATAGTCATCTTCGCATCCAAATGTCTCATCACATCAGAGGCAGAAAATAAATCAGTTTTCTTTGTCTCAAATCTCTCATTTATTCAAAAGCACAAAAAAATGAGGATTCTTTATTCACAAACATCTCATTTCATCATAAGTACAAAATAAGAAAGTCTTTTTCACTCATAAATATCTCATTGCATCAAAGTCACAAATGACGAGAAGCTCTTTGACTCTCAAATAGATTATTGTATCAAATGCAGATATAAGAGAGGCTTTTTTATTCGTAAATGTCTTATTTCATCAAAGGCAAGCAAGAAGAGAGATTTTTTCACTCTCAAAAGACTCACAAAGGCATACAACGAGAGAGAGACTTCGTCACTTCAAAAGGACTCATTGTTTCAAAGGCACACAACACGAAAGGCTTGTACAGTCACAAATGTCTAATTGAACCAAAGACACAATATCAGAGGCTTCTTCACTTCCAATTTTCTCATGTCATGCGTATAAGAATGAGGTCAAATGGCGACTAAATGCCCTTCTGTAGCCACGTGGCTCCTGAAATCACCGCATAGAGCTGTGAAAACATGGCTGAACCTAGGCAAGGAGGTGACCGACGCCGTTATCACACTCCCCATCTGTATTCGCCCTAGGGACCAATGTCATCGTCTCCCACGGTCCGCTCGAAGGTTGAAATCTGTTGGACATTCCAACCAACGTTATCACGATTTCCCTTACTCCCGAAGGAGCCGCTGACTTTTTCCCAAATTCGCGCGCACGTTTGGAGTCACCTCACCAGGCGCCTATATAACGCTTCGACTGAGTTTAGAGAGCAGCACTGTTAGACTTACACCTACTCCGGCGAACGAGCTCAAGGACGCTTCCCCCCACCCAGCGGCGAGTTCGATTCGAGTTCAAGGCTAAATCGATCCGTGAACTCTGCCTTAGCCAATCGGCAAGCTTCGACATCAGTGAACTCTGCCATAGTCAATCGGCAAGGACTTGACAAGGATTCCCAACTCTCAAGGCGACAAGTGCTCCCTCGTTTGAAGCAAGAGGTAAACCGACTTCTTCCTTAGCATTCATCGTACCCCAACTTGCCCCTTTTCGGCAACGAGCAGGTAAGGTAATCGTAACCATTGCCACCTGTAGATTTATCTTGAATCTGACTTACCCAATCGCTCTATTATTTGTGTGAACGCCCCAGTTTAAAATCCCCCTTTAAATCACCAAACTGAATCTGACCTCTTTAATCCCTTAATTCACTTACTTGTATCACGTGTGGACCTTTAACCACGTCAGGGCGACCATTCCCTTTAAACTCAATCTTTGTGTAAATATAAATATAATTTTGTTGTTAGTAAAGATATATTTTCGTCATTATCTTTCTTTTGCAACCCCAGTGCGTACCAGCTACATGTTAATCTTCAACCAAATTGCACTCTGAAATATTTGTTGAAAAGGACCCCGCAAAGTTAATAATAAACCATCCCCACTGGACTCATAACAATTTCCCCTTTCACTATCGGTCTTCAACCAAGCCCCAAAGTACCTACGTATATATATATATATATATATATATATATATATATATATATAGAGAGAGAGAGAGAGAGAGAGAGAGAGAAAGAGAGAGAGAGAGAGCCTGGCCATTTCACGACATATACTTATATATATATATATATATATATATATATATACATTACTCTATTATAAAATCTAGTGATCAGGTGTGTCAGGGTCTTTAAAAGGTCTTTGGAGAGATTTTTTAAAGGCAATCCTTTAACTTTATTGTAATTTTCAAAGCTGAGTACCGTTTGAGTTGAAAATACAAAACAAAACAGGAAACAACCCTGTCATATATATTTATCGCTTAGTGATTATATGTGTGTTTGGACCGACAACCTTAAATAGGAAAATTATGTTGGACTACAGAATTTGTCCGACGGATTAGTAGAGTCTGATTCCTACTCATCTCACGAACATTCCTTTATTTTATTTTTTTTTATTTGTTTAATTGCATATTATATTAGTGTTAATATTTGGACAGCAAAGCTTCCGCGTTTGAACAAACACATTCCTCCGTGTGTCAGTAATTTGTGAGTCAAGCCTCCTCCTTCCCGTGCTGACGGCCCATTAAAACCCTTTCTTTCAGACAACGTACTCCCCTTGCTACGAACAAAATGTTGTCGTTTGAGATATTTAAACTCCAAGGAGAATCCCTCGGTTTAAACGCCAAAGACCTTATCACTTATTTACAAGAAGAAGAGAGAAAAGAGATAGCTGAACAAAAGGAGATTACAGAATTAGCTGAACAAAAAGAGATTAGAGAATTAGCTGAACGCGAACAAAAGAGATTAGAGAGATAGCGAAGAACGTGAGAGAATTCGCCAATATGAACTGAAATTGAATCGTGATCAGCTCGAAACCCTTTCAGTAAATTCCCGTGTATGAACCCCTCAATCAGCCTCCGTTAACTCCCCACGTTCAAAAAAGGAGAGGACTTCGGATCTTTTCTCACTCACGTCGAGAAAATTTTGAAGTTAATCATTGGGACATAGAGACGGACGGTGTCGCTAAGCTTCTTCCTCTACTTAGCTCGCCGCTCCGAGACGTAAACTTATCGCTCCACTCGAAAGTTACGGTGGATTACTCCACCCCCAAATCCGAACTTCTCGTGGCGTACAATATGACGCCTGACTTTTACCACACCAAATTTCGCCACGCCCGCATCCAACAAAATATGACCTTTCGTCATTTTGGATATACTCTTTCCCGTACTTTTAATTTTTGGTTAGACACATCGAAACTCCCTCACGATTATGAGTCCCTGGTAGATTTTTTTCTACGGGATCAGTTGCTGGCGTCGGTAACACCAAAGATCCGCTCCTTTGTGAAGGATCGTCGGTGAAACTCTTTCAAAGAGTGCATAGAAGAAGCAGATATCTATGTGGCCAATCACAACTTATACCCGAAGGAAAATAAATAGCCTCCCCCTTTATCCCCCAAGAATAAATTTAATAACTCGCGGTTCACTCTTAAGAACTCCCCAGAATTCACCAAAGTTACGAGCCCCTTTAAGTCCGGAAGTTTTTCTCTATCGGAACCCCGTGACGTCAAGCCCTTCATATCTAATCCCCCGGCGTCAACTTTTCCCCGTAGTCCAATCATATGTTTTGCGTGCGGTGTCGAAGGCCACACGCGCCAAAATTTCCCCCAAAATTCACAGCTCCGTGGTAATTTCATTCATCAAGTCCACCAGTTGAATGCTGCTCCCACTCCCCCCCGCCCCGTCATCGCGGCCAGAAACCCCAAATCCAATCTCGTCTCCCAGTGCCCCAGGGCACCATGTAAATTTCCTCTTCGACAAGAATTCTCCAGGAAGTTTGAAATTTGAAAACGGAAGCGTTAATGGGTGCCGAGTCTCCACTCTCATCGGCGAGACCGGATGTACCTGTATCGTGGTATCAAATGAACTTCTTCCCCCGGTGGCTCCCGACCACAAAAATTTTGTGGTAGTCCGTGACTACTTGGGACGCGCAAGCCGCTTTCCCATTGTAAACAGTTATCTCGAGTGTCCGTACTTTTCCGGATGGGCTGAGGTCGTGTCAGCCCCTATCCAATTCTGTTGCGTATTGGTAGGACAGTGCCCCCAAGTCTCGTCTAACCCTGTGGCTCAGCCCGTTACCACTCAAACCAGGCAGAGAAGGAATCCCAGACACCCGCTGCTCTTGAAACTTCCTTAGATTCAGATCTCAGCGGCGTTATGAGCGAAGAATTCGCTCAAAGACAAAAGAAGTGCCCAAGTCTCCTTCCCTTGTGGGAAAAATCTCAGAGCGACGAGCAGAATTCGGTCCGCGGTAAGAAGACAGCTTCTTATATCGTAAAAGAATGCTTCCTATATTACGCTTGCTCGGATGGCATCAACCCTAACACTCACGCCCTCTGTGTTCCCCATTCGCATGTCCCCCTAGTCCTAAAAATTGCCCACGATAGCGTGTTTTCTGGCCCCTTCAGTCACAATAAAATTAGTCAGAGGATTTTCCGGTATTTCTACTGGCCTGGTGCTGCAATTGACATTTCGGAATACTGCCAATTATGTGACATTGGCCAGAAAACCAATGCGAAAGGACATGTTAAACCGGCCTCCCTTCAGAAGAGACGAATCATGTCGAAACCCGTTCTTCCAAGATCTTACCCCCTTTGAATTCATCTAAGAAATGCCTTTAACGCCAAGGTTAACAATCTGCCCAAACCCCATATCCTTGAACCCTCCACATCAAATTATTGTTCCCCAATGATTCTGGTACGGAAACCAGATAACTCTTACCGCATGTATGTAGATTTTCGGAAGTTAAATTCCGTGACTGTTTTCGATGCTGAACCGAATCCTTTAATTGACCAAAACCTTTACTTGTTCGAAAAAGCAAAATTTATTAGCGAGATCTACACCAGCTAAATTTTAATTCTAATTGCTCCATATCGATTTGTCCACCTTGTAATTATTATAACCGCCAGCTAAAGATTAGCTTATATTCAAGTATTTCCGTTTATGTCCTTATTTTTCTCTATGTGTACATCTATAACGCACATCGCCCTTGTATATATAAAATTAGTATTTAGAAGCCTAGTACGGCTCCAGAATATGTATATATGTACCACGGTAATCTTTTTACCATTTATGTAAAATGTATCTTTGAATATCCATTTCATTCTTTTTCTGTCCTTTTTTTGCTTATATAGCTTAGTGTATAAATATTATTTTTATTTTTTTAAATTATGTCCCCCCTCAATGTTCTAATGGTCAGCAATAATTAATTTCCTTTTCCATTCCTATGTACACGCAGTTGGGTAGAATTAGCCTGTACACCTGCTCGATGTCAGGTCAAAAATTCTTTTTTTTTTCTTTTCCGCTTACTCCGTTGACTACTCGCGTGAAAGACTCCGCTTTCCCAAGTCATTCGTCTTAGGGGATGTCACCTTTCTCCCCCCAACTCCGAAAGTGCCATCTTTTTAGATTGGAGGGATGTAGCAGAATGAGGTCAAATAGCGACCACATGCCCTTCTGTACCCACGTGGATCCTGAGATCACTGCATGGAGCAGTGAAAGCATGGCTGAACCTGGGCAAGGAGGCGACCAACGCCGTTATCACATGCCCCAACTGTATTTTCCTAGGGACCGATGTCATCGTCTCCCACGGCTCGCTCGAAGGTTGAAATCCGTTGGACATTTCAACCAACGTTATCACGATTCCCCCTTCCTTCGAAGGATTCGCTGACTTTTCCCCAAATTCGTGCGTGACTATATAACGCTTCGACTGAGTTTAGAGAGCAACACTGTTAGACTTACACCTACTCCGGCAAACGAGCTGAACGACGCCCTCCCCCCCCCCCTCCTTCCAGTGGCGAGTTTGATTCGAGTTGAAGGCTAGATCGATCCGTGAACTCTGCCTCAGTCAATCGGTAAGCTTCGACATCAGTGAACTCTGCCATAGTCAATCGGCAAGGACTTGACAAGGATTCCTGACTCTCAAGGCGACAAGTGCTCCCTCGTCTGAAGCAAGGGGTAACTGACTTCTTCCTTAGCATTCTTTGTACCCCAACTTTCCCCTTTTCGGCAACGATCATGTAAGGTAATCGTTGCGGCCTGCAGATTGATCTTAAATCTGGTTTACCCAATTGCTCAATTATTTGTGTGAACAGCCCAGTTTAAAATCCCCCTTTAAATCACCAAACTAAATCTGACCTCTTTAATCCCTTAATTAACGTACCTGTATCGCGTGTGGACCTTTAACCCCGTCAGGGCGACCATTCCCTTTAAACCCAATCTTTGTGTAAATATAAATATCATTGTGTTGTTAGTAAAGATATATTTTCGTCATTGTGTTTCTTTTGCAACCCCAGCGCATACCAACTACCTGTTAATCTTTGGCCAACTTGCACTCTGAAATATTTGTTTAAAAGGCCTCCGCAAAGTTAATAATAAACCATCCCCACTGGACTCATAACAATTTTCCCTTTCGCTATTGGTCTTCAACCAACTTCGGCCCCAAGCCCCAAAGTATTTACGTATATATATATATATATATATATATATATATATATATATATATATATATATATATATATATATATATATATATATATATATATATATATATATATATATATATATATAGAGAGAGAGAGAGAGAGAGAGAGAGAGAGAGGGAGAGAGAGAGAGAGAGAGGGGGAGAGA
This sequence comes from Ceratothoa steindachneri, assembly GCA_963969495.1. Classification (NCBI taxonomy): domain Eukaryota; kingdom Metazoa; phylum Arthropoda; class Malacostraca; order Isopoda; family Cymothoidae; genus Ceratothoa; species Ceratothoa steindachneri. The sequence goes on from OZ018321.1 coordinate 175,073,831, forward strand.
GAGAGAGAGAGTGGCCATTCCACGATATCATGCAAGCCATACAAAAGGATGGGCTTCTTCACTTCCAATTTTCTCATTTCATGCAAGCCAGGCAAAAGGAGAGGCTTCCTTACTTCCCAAATGTCTCATTGCATCAAAGAAAGACAATATGCAAGACTTCTTTACTCCAAAATGTGTCATTTAATCAAAGGCACTGAAAGAAATGTGGCTTACACAGTCGCAACTGCCTCTTATTATCAAAGACACAGAAAATTGAGGCTTCTTTACTCCCAAAGGTCGTAAGGCATCAAAGTCTCACAAAAGGAGAGGCTTCTTCACTTACAAAAGTCGCGTTGTTTCACAGCTCACAATTAGAGTCTTATACACTCCCACATTTCTCATTGCCTCAAATGCACAAAATAAAAGAAGCTTCTTCATTTCAAAATGTCTCATTGATCGAAAGGCGCCAAATATGAGCTTCTTATTCAATCCCAAATCATAAAATGTCACATTACATAAAAAAACACAAAATATGAGGGGCCGATTTACTCCCAAATGTCTCATTATTTTAAAGGAACACAATATAATAAGCTTTTTCATCTCAAATCTCTCATTTCATCAAGGGGACACAATAAGGGATGCTTCATTACTTCCAAATATCCAATTGCATCAAAGTCACGCACTAAGAGAGTCTTTTTTCAATCCAAAATGTCTCATTGCTTCAAAGACAGACGTCACCAGACGCTTCCCCACTCACAAATATCTCATCTCATCAAAGCACATCTTAACCGAGTCTTTTTTTGCTATTATATGTAACATTTGAATCAAAGTCACATATTATGAGAAGCTTCTTCTCTCCCAAATGATTCATTACATCTAAAGCACAAAATATGAGAGACTTCTTTACTCCCAAAGATCTCATTGAATCAAAGGCACACAAGAAGTGGAGCTTCCTCGCTCCAAAATGTCTAATTGCCTCAAAGGCACAGAATAAGAGAGGTTTCTTGACTACCAATTGTCTCATTACTCATTAATTGTCAAATTGCATCAAAGTAAAGAAATAAGGATTCTTGACTCCTGAATGTATCTTTCACAAAATATTAGAGAGTTTTTCCCTCCAAAATGTCTCATTGACTCAAAGGCATACATGTTACGATTGCAGCTTCTTGCACCGTCTTACACATGTGTTAGTGTGAGCGTGAACGCATGTCCGTCGAGGGAGGATAGCGTGGATTGGATTCCTTCCGTCGTGGGTTACCCCCCTCCACTCTATTTGCATCAAAGGCACACAATAAGGGAGGCGTATTAACTCACAAATCTCTCATTGTAAATAAGGCACAAATTAGTGAAGACCTTCACTCGTAAATGTCTAATTACATAAAAAAAAACAAAAGACGAGAGATTTATTCACTCCCACTTCTCTTATTGCATCAAGAAAAAACAAAATAAGACGGTTCTTCTATCCAAAATGTGTCCATGCCTCAAAGTAACTAAATACAAAGGGTTTATGAGATTACAAAAGTCTCATTAAATCGAAGGCACACAACACGAAAGGCTTCTTTAATCAAACCTCTCTAATTACATCAAAGTACACAATAATAGTGGCTCTTCACTCTCAAATATTTCATTACATCAAAAACACAATATATGTGAGATCTTTTCAATCACAAATGTCTCATGCATCGCAGAAACACAATATGAGAGGCTTATTCACTCCCAACTGTTTGAATGAATCAAAGGCAAACAATAAGAGAGGCTTCTTTACTCTAAACTATCTCATTGCATCAAAAGCACTCATAAAATGTTTCATTGCATCAAACGTACACACAATAAATAAGGTTTCTTTACTCAGAAATCTTTCACTCATTAAAGGCGCACAATAAGAGAGGCTTCTTTGCTTCACATGCCACAATATATCAAAAGCACACAATTAGATACGGTTTACGACTAGATATGAGTCATTGCATTTTCAAAGACACACAATTGTGACTCGTTAACTCTCAAATCTCTATTTTCTTCATAGGCACAAAATAAGAGAATCTTCATCAGTCCCAAATAATCATTGCACCAAAGCCACATAAAAGAAAAGCTCCTTCTATCCCAAATATCTTCTTGCATCAAAGACATACAATATGAGAAGCTTCTTCACTCCTTACTGTCAGATTGCATCAAATAAACACAATAAGAGAAGCAGCTTTACTCTCAAATTTCTGACTTCATCAAAGGCACACAATAAGAGAGGCTTCTACACTCTTAAATGCTTCATTGCATCAAACGCACAAAATATTAAGGTTTCTTTACACACAAATCTCTCAATGCATCAAAAGCGTACATTAAGGACTCGCATCACTCCAAAATGTCTCATTACTTTAAAAACACAAAATAGTCTTCATCACTCTCCAAAATCTCATTGCATCATAGAATCACAATAATAAATGCTTCTTCACTCCATAGCAAAAAAAGCTACATGAACGAAAAGTTTCATTAAATCAAAAACACAATTTGAGAGGCTTCTTTACTCCTTAATGTTCCATCGAATCTAAACCACACAATATGAGAGGCTTCATTACTCCGAAATGTCTCAATACATCAAAGGCACAAAGGAAAAGATGAGTTTGTATCTCAAATGACTCATTACACCAAAGAAACACAATAAGGGAGTTTATATTAGGTTGAGGAATAAGTTCTTACGTTTTTTTAATGTTGTGTTGATTTAAGTTTTGTTGACGTGATTTATGCACATATTAAGAAACAATAATAAATAATGAGAGCAAAATTTGCAAAGGTTAGGCTACGTCTCTTAACTGCGTAGACTTTTAGGCTTTTGCTTAGGCTACGTCTTGAAGTTGAGTAATAAGTCATTGCGGTTTATTTAAAAGTTGTTTTAATTTAATTTTTGTTCTGTACCCTCAAAAGAGAATGTCAAGTTGAAAGAAAGACGCATTTTCGACACTTGTTGTTATTCATTTTCAATCGAGACGGGAACAAGCAAACGCAGCCAAAGCTCGTCGCGATATTTGTGCTGTGTAGGGAGAAAATGCTTTATCAGAAAGGACAGCTCAATGGTGATTTTCACGTTTCAAAAACGGTCATTTCAATCTTAATGACGAAGAACGTTCTGGTCGCCCCATTAAGTTGGATGAAGATCCATTGAACGACCTTCTTCATGAAAATCCTCGTCAATCGACTAGAGAATTGGCTGTACAATTGGCGTGTGATCAGAAAACTGTAGTGAATCACCTTAATTCAATAGGGAAAGTTAAAATCTCGGTGCATGGGTTCCGCACCCTTTGAGCGAGAGCAACAAACTTCAACGCTCTACGATTACCGCAGGTGTGCTTGCTCGTCACAAGGATACTCGTGGATATAAGGACAGATTTCTTCATCGCATCATTACTGTCGACGAAAAGTGGTGTGTTTATGTCAACATGAACCATCGAAAACAATGGCTTAGCCCCAATCAAAAAACCACTTCCGCGATTAAAGCAAGAACTTCATCCTCAAAAAACGATGTTCTATGTGTGGTGGGATTGTGAAGGCATCATTCTTTATGAGCTCCTCGCGAACAACGAGATTGTCAATGCAGAACTCTACGTTCAACAAATGTATCGACTCGCCGAAGCTATTCGTGAAAAAAGCGACCTCGTCGACGTTATGGGGTCCTTCTGCAACACGACAATGCCAATATGACAAAAGACGCCATCCAAACGCTTAATTGGGAAATCCTGCCGCATCCTCCATATTCGCCAGACTTGGCTCCATCGGATTCCCATCTATTCCGATCGCTCTCCAACAATTTGCGCGGTGTTTCGTTCAATACTGATGTAGAATTAAAAACCTGATTAAACGAATTCTTCGAGGCATCGAAAAACTAATTGAACGTTGGGAAGAAGTCGTAAATAACAACGGAGAATACATTATTGATTAAATTGCATATTGTTATCAATTAAAAATGAAGTTTTTCCTAAAATTGTTAATGGTAATGAATAAATTTGATAAAACCCGAAAGAACTTATTCCTCAACCCAATACATTCCCAACTGCTTCATTGCACTAAAGGCAGAATAAGAGAGGCTGTTTCACTCCCAAATGCATTCTTACATCAAATAACACAATATGAGAGGCTTTTTAACTTCCTAATTGTCTCATCGCATAAGAGGCACACAATAATTTAGGATTCTTCACTCCCAAATGTCTCATTGTATCATAGCAGATAATAAGTGAGCATTATTCACCCCAAATGTATCATTGTATCAATGTCACTTAAAAAACAAAGACCTCTCCACTATTCTCAGTGCATTAAACGCACACAAAAATAGAGGCTTCTCCACTCATAAATGTCCCATTGCATCTGTCGTAGATCAAGTTAGATTTGCTGACCTCCGCTTGCTTCCTTTGACTCGAAAGGGAAACATGGCAAGCCCGTAGGACACTGCGATTAGCCTTGCCCTAAATAATGCACTTTAAACGTGAGTTGCACTAAATCGAGTAAGGGTGACTATTTTCCCTGGCTGAATTAAATCAACTAATTAGGAGGTTCTGGATATCAAACTGGATGAAACAAAATAATCTTTACTACTGTACAAACAAAAATAAAATAATGGAATCAACATATAAATACACAAGAACTAAATGGGCAAAAGATTTACACAAGTCAGCTCCAGGCGAGAGCCGTGAACACGTACATACAAACGTACCCGACGGACAAAAGGGAAACTACCATCCGGATGGATCTGCCGCCTGAGGATTTTTGTACCCGATATAAAAGCTTGAGGGGCGGGGGGTATGAGCGTCGAGTTCGGTAGCTTTTCAACGGCACGGTTGGGTTTGCACTTGGCTGATTAGTAGTCTACCTGGTTAAAGGTTTGAAAGAGAATACAACCTGTCTTCTAACAACTACTGCTAGCCTCGAAAGGAGGGATCGAGTGAGTATTTCTCCGCGGGAAGACGCGTCGAATACAGCAGTGAGTAACTCTCCTGGTTCCTAGTTCTTATTTTTTAATATTTAATTTTCTTGCCTTCGGGCCCTTGGGGTAAGGGAGACGAGCGAACGAATTCTTCTGTGTTGCGTCCTCTTTGGAAAAATACTAATATTTCCCAGGCCAACACTTAACTATTTATACGGGTCCGCCGAGAGTGAATGCCAGCGAGGAGCTGGAAGTGTATTTTACTTTATCTATATAGAGGCGTGGGGAGTGAATTTAAACCCATACGCTATCTCGCGGAACCTATCGTTGTTGCATTTAGGCTCGATGTAGGGCGTCTTATCAAACGGAAGTTACCTCAAAAAGGAGCCGATCGCGGGTTTTTTCCTTCTCTCTCTCTCTCTCTCTATCTTTGATATCGTAGGATGGACCTGATTTTCTGATCACTTTTCAACTGATACCACTTTTATGTAGGAGAATGCCCCTTTTTCATATCTCTACACACAAACTGCTTTTGTCATGGTATTCTTGGTGGTAGTGAAATACTTCTTTGATGAAGTAGGGTTTGTTCTAAGAGTGCTGAGAGTGCTAATATTATTATTTTAAAGAAGAGCCGTTGGAAACACGTAAGGATATAGAGAAACGCACAAGAATTCCCAAAATAAACTTATATTTTAACTTTAACAATTAACTACAAAAAAATTAACAATAACAACAGAAATACTCCGAATATTAAAATACAAATAATTAATTCAATTAGTTTGACCCTCTTAAATTTGCTAAATTCGATACGCACTTTAAGATATAATATTTAAGCTTATAGACTCTACTAGAGTTTAAATACCTCAGGAATGTTATTTGCTCCACGATGCGTGCTAACCGGCCAGATGGAGGTGGTTGAGATCACGAGGTACTTTTGGCGAGGGTAGCAGATCGGGGTCCACACGGTATTCAGGAGGGGTTCTTCAAGGACGAGAACAATCACGGTGCTTTAGGCAGCACCAAGGTAGGTGTGGTCTCTCTGGCGAGAGTAAGTCAAACTTGGTTCTTAAACCAAGTTAACTTGGAGTTCGGTGTGACCACCGAGTAACGAGCTCGAGGAGGAGCTTTTCTCCTTCGTTACTTAATTCCTCATTGGTGAGGACTGAACTCGGGGAGGGTCTTCTTCAAGGGCGAGGATTGAGGAGGGGAGATTTCTCTGACGAGAATAAGTTAAACTTCAATAAGTTAACTTAAAGGTCGGTTTGGTAACCAGGAACTAGCTCGAGGATGAGCTTCTTCTTAGTTGCAGCCTTCCTCAAGGGCAAGTATAACGGAGGGGGTGTTTCTATGACGAGAATAAGTTGAACTTGGTTCCTCAACTAAGTTAACTTATGAGTTTGGTCTGGCCACCGAGTAACGGGCTCGAGGGGGAGCCTTTTCCTTCTTCGTTTCTTAATTCCTCATGGACGAGGAATACCCCTGGTGTTTAAGATGCACCAGGATATGAGGAGTCTCTCTGACATGAGTAAGTTGAACTTGAACAAGTTAACTTAACGTTCGCTTTAATAACCAGAGACTAGCTCGAAGATGAGCTGTTTCTTAGTTCCTTAAGGTAGGTAGCCCTGCCTCTCTTGCAGGGTACTTCTTGGTCTGGCGAGCCAAGTAATCTACCTGTCCAGTCTTGGTAGCCGTATCTTAATCCGGGGACTTCGTCACCTGGAGACTGACGTATTCTACCTGCCCAGTCTCGGTAGCCCGATCTTAATCCGGGGTCTTCGTCACCTGGAGACTGACGTATTCTACCACGATTTTCCTAAGTGTTTCTTATTTATACCTCGTCCCTCCACTGGGGGAGGGGTAAGATGGAAGGGGGGCTTGGGGACGGGCCCAGGAGGGTTCTTATTCCAAACGGTTTTTCTCACCAAGTCTTACATCGGCTCCTCGTTAGCCTTCGAACTTGAGAGAAACGCGTCTCCAATTTCTTATTTGAGCTGACATTGAATCTCACTCTCGTAGGAAAGATCTTGCATTTTAAACTTTAGGCCTTTCATAGCGATGAGTGGCGCGGCGCTGTGGTTATGCGCTTGACCCCACGGTGCCGGGAGCGGATGTCTTTGCTGTATTCGCCTCGTGTCTCCACTGAGATACATGGGGGATTGACGATTCTCCTACACACCTCCCTTCGAAGAACTTAATGGGGGGGGGGACTCCCGGGAACTCAAAACAACTAACTCAACCTAGTCGAGATTAGCAAAGTTGTAAATATTTGAGCCCTCTCTTACATTAAGTTTCTTTAAACTTGAGCGCACACGCGCGCGCGTACACAAGAAATGTGTCGAACTAGACCTCGCGAGCCTACTGGGTGGGCTGGGGTATGTTACACCAGTATCTTAACTTACTCGCAATACAATTAAACCTTCAAATAACAAAACCCTAATTCGTCGATTACCCGCAACAAAACAAAACAAATGTTAAACAAGCTACTTCCTTACATTCCTAAGCTTTTGAGAACTTAAATCCTACCGATAACTATTAACAAGAAAAACAAATGAAAACATGGTTTAACGCACATTAGGTACTGAAATAACCCTCAATGGTATTTCGTCTCCACCTATAGAGTGGCTGTACTTTATCGGCTCCTTTGATGTAGCTAATATTAAAGTGGTGCTCTGTGACCATTAACTTACCGCGCCTGCGTCGGCTGTTAGGGTTAATGAGCCTACCCAAATATGTCTGGCGAGCCAAGTAATCTACCTGTCCAGTCTCAGTAGCCCGATCTTAATCCGGGGACTTCGTCACCTGGAGACTGACGTATTCTACCTGTCCAGTCTCGGTAGCCCGAACTGAATCCTTGGTCTTCGTCACCTGGAGACTGACGTATTCTACCACGATTTTCCTCAGTGTTTCTTATTTATACCTCGTCACCCCATTGGGGGAGGGGTAAGAGGTGGGGGGCTTGGGGACGGGCCCAGGAGGGTTCTTATTCCAAACGGTTTTTCTCACCAAATCTTACATCGGCTCCTCGTTAGCCTTCGAACTTGAGAGAAACGCGTCTCCAATTTCTTACTTCAGGTGACATTGAATCTCACTCTCGTAGGGGAGATCTTGCATTTTAACCTTTAGGCCTTTCATAGCGACGAGTTATGCACTTGATCCCACGGTGCCGTGGCATGATGTCTTTGCTGTATTCGCCTCGTGTCTCCACTGAGAGAGAACGGGGGAGTGACGAATCTCCTACATTTGATATCTATTTCTCTCATCTTTGACAGCATCCAATGCAAATAATATTAGGGTCCTCTTCACATTCAAATGTTTCACACCATCAGAGACAGAAAAGAAAACAGCTTTCTTTGTCCCAAATTTCTCATTTATTCAAAAGCACCCAAAAATTAAGATTCCTCATTCCCAAACATCTCATTCCATCCAAGGCATAAAATAAGAGAGGCTTTTTCACTGTTAAATATCTCATTGCATCAAAGTCACAAATAAAGACAGGCTTTTTGACTATTAAAGTGATTAGTGCATTAAGTGCATATAATAAGAGAGGCTTCTTTACTCTTAAATGTCTCATTTCATCAATGGAAAACAATAAGAGAGACTTCTAACTCAAAAATGTCTCATTGCTTCAGAGGCACACGATATGAGAGGCTTCTTTACTCCATAAATTAATTATTGCATCAATGGCACATAATAAGAGAGTTTTTTTTCAATATAAAATGGCTCATTTCTTCAAATACAGACAAAAAGAGAGAAATCTTCACTCTCAAATCCATCATTGGATCAAAGGCAGATAATATTAGATGCTCCTTTACTTTCACATCTCATTACATCAAAGGCATACAATAATTAAGGCTTCTTCCTTCCTAAATTTATGCTTTCAACAAAATTTCAAAATATTAGAGATATTTTCACTCCCAAATGTCTCATTGTATCATTGTATCAAAGACAGACAATTAGAGAGGCTTCTTCACTTCCAAAGGTCTCATTGCATCAAAGTCACAAAAGAAGAGAGGCTTTTTCACTCTCAAAAGTCTCATTGTATCAAAGGCACAAAATAAGAGAGGCTTCTCCATTCCCAAACTTCCATTGCATTAAACTTAAACAATAGGAAGGTTTCTTTACTCACAATTCTCTTATTCCTCAAAGGCACACAATAATAGCGGATTCTTTGCTACAAAGCTTCTACGCGTTCGTTGTTCTTTCCAAATAAGGTAAGCTTACGCCTTTTTCTCGAAATAGTTCTGCGTGTTCCCTCGAATTCACATTAAACCATAAACACATCTCAAATCTCACATCAAATTCATATCAACTCCCAAACTCATTTTGCCATCTCTCGCGCCTCAATTCAATCTAACCTTCAGTCCTTCAAATTCCTACAGATCTTTCTATGTATTTCCTACCCTTAACTAAACTTAACACACAATGTGAGAGATTTCTTCACTCCCAAATATCTCTTTGCATCAAAGACACACAATAGGAGAGGCTTCTTAACTCTCAAATGTCTCATTTCCTGAACGCAAAATATAAGAAAGGCTTCTTTACCTACAAATATCTCAGTTCAACAAATTAGTGAGGATTTGTGCTCCCAAATGTCTCATTACCTCAAAAACACCTAAGAAGAGAGGTTTCTTAACTCCCACTTGTCATATTGTATCAAAGGCACACAAGAAGAGAGGCATCTTCAACACAAAAAGTTTATAATCCCCTACCGGAAAAATAGCCAGATGAGAATATGAGGTTGACTCACGGTATAAAGTGTAGGCCCTCGGATTCTCATGCTTTCCCTTTCCTATCATAGTTTATCGCAGGTCGACCCACTTCGAGGCTACCATTTTGGCCTAAACTTCTGTAACTTACTAGGCTAATTTGCGTAGGGAGAGCGACTCACCCCCCCCCCCCCTTTGTACCCCACTTTCCTTTTCCCTCTTCGGACTAAAGAGGGAAAGGGCTGTGAGCCCTTTTAAGTAATTCTGTTACGAGAATTCTGCCTGATTGCTCCGCTGAATCGTTGTCCGTCACTTACCTTGACGTTATTAATTTTTTTGGATACCCGTACTGGATTCCTTCGTGTAGCGAGGATTTTCTGCCATTGATTTCTGCCAGCGTTGTCGCAAGTGTTCTCCTTTGGGAAGCCGTTCACACTCGGCACGTGAAAGTTCTCCCCTAGTCACCTCGCCATCTCCTCTTTGGGGAATTCTGTCATCTCGAATTCCTTCTCTCGGATCGTCGGGCCTTCGAATCATCGTTTCCCGTGGGCCCGACGACTTTCGCCACAATATCGCCGTCTGTGGGTTTCTCCTCGCCGAAGACCGTCCTCGCCTTCACCTCTGTCCACTTGGGTCGAATTCCCTCATCGTCGCCGAGCCTCTTTCGCCTGGGTTCTTGACGTGGGTTATTGCTTCACTGCTCTGGTATCAGTTATTTTGGAGTATCTCTTTCTTCTTACGTCCCCTTTAAAATAATTAAGTGTTATAAGTATTATTCATGTAACTTTGGGCCTTCGGGTAAGGGACGTAAGACAGGGAGGTTATTCCGGGAACACCTGCACTAGAGTAGCGTAGCATATTCAATCTTTAACGGCGGGTGTCGTTTCAGCTTTAAACAATTTATGCATAGAACCCAATTTTGTATGCGCGAATATCATTTTGGTTAAAACGATTTGTAGGCGTTCGATAGTGATAAGCATTTGTGACTTTTCTTATTGTTTGATGACCCCCGTATAAGTTGTTAACAGTTCATTTATTTCAATTTAATTTGGTAGTAAATTATACTATAAATACTTTTTGTGTATATTTATTTAACCCCTTGCGGATACCTCGTAATTTAGCACCGTCCTGATAAATTCTGGTGAATTTCTGGTAGGCCTTTAGATCCCTGGTCTTCTATAAATTTTATGTGTGTATTTTCTTTGGGCCGTGTGAACCGGGTTCCGCGATAGCCTTTACACACAACCATAGACAGAAGTGGCCCATCGTCATATACTTGGATGGGGTTTGGATACAAAAGGTTGGGTTAAATGACCTTTATTTATTAGAAAATGTATAAAGGTATACATAAAAATCAGGAGTCGGTGTCCAGGTCAACACCATGAGCGACTCGGACCCCATTCAGTATACTAATTGCATTGCCTCACTGGACAACAATACTTAGTCTCTGCTTGAACCATCTAGGCCTCCCTAGGGTTAACAGTAGTTTCCCTGAGAAGAGAACATATTTCTTTAATAACTTGTGCACTTGAAGGACCAAAGACACCACTAGTTTCGATAGTTATTGGCTCAGTTATTGGCTCTTTTTTTAATTTTGTGCAGCTGTTGCAGCTGAATCTACAGACAGTTGACCTGTTAATTATAATTAATAAAAAAACAAAAGCTTTGACAGAGAACGGCTTTTTAATTTACAAGACTTTGTACAGCTGAAGATGGAGTGTAATACTCTGAAACTACTCTTGTACATTTGAATTAGAAAAGGCGTTCTCTTACAAAACTTTTTGTTTTTCATTAAATGGGTTTCCATTGCACGTATTTGCAATGCCTTAAGGTTACGAAAAACTGATAGACGGAACCCTGAAACTTCCCGTTCTCTCCCTGTACACCCTTTAAGGATCTCCTCTTGAACATGATATTTTTAATACATACAAATTAATTGATCCTCACAACCAGGAAACATGTGTCCCTGCTTTCAGGAGTTCTCCCTCCTACCCTCTCGCATATTCTTCACCCATACCTATCACACACAGTCTATCACATACCTCTCTTTGACACATTCTTTCGCAGAATCAATCATGTTTTCTCGAGTTGAAACGTACTACCATAGTGCAGCTTACCATACTGAACTTCCTTGATCCATCACTTGCACATGCTGATACCATCAGAAAATATAATCCCCTCTCTAACAGCCCGTGTCACTCAAGAATGTTTAATCACACATTCCTTCTTAATTATAACACCGCTAACAGACTCCTTACGTTATCATTTCCTATCTTACAATTGATTTTTCTTTATTTCAGAGGGGGCTGTCATTGGTAACTATGATGCAGCTGACATTTATAGAAAGGCGAGTTGTTTCAGCACCAATACTTGAAGTTGAGTGCCAGTTTACAAATAAATATATATATATATATATGAAAAAAACTCGGAAAGTGCACGTGAGTCAAAGTTACGCAGAGGTCTTTAAGAATAAAGACGAAAGCGCTCGGAATCGTTTTTCACTTTTCTTATATGGGTATATCTGCATATATATATATATATATATATATATATATATATATATATATATATATATATATATATATATACAGTGATCCCTCGCTACTTCGCGGTTCAACTATCGCGGATTTTTAAAATATTTATATGGAAAATATATCGTGGAGTTTCTTGAAAATTCTAGAAAAATCGCGATATATGAACACCTAAAATTTTTCATTAAATCCATTAAAATATTAATAATAAATATTATTTTCTAGTCTAGGGACAACAAAACAAGCGTAAAATAGCAAAAAAGCACATACAGGGGTATTTGAACTTGTAACTCACATGACAAAAAAAAAGAACTATCTAGAATGCGATGTGCATACAGGACCCGCGTATCCTGTTGTTTCCTATCGTCGCCATTTCGCTTCAAGCTTTCTCGCCGAGTGGTTTACTGTACTACTTTACGCTGTGCTGTGTGTGATTTTTTTGTTTCTTTGGGTTGAACTTTGCCCCATGCAATGGCTCCCAAGCATGCTGCTTCTTCCAAGGCTGGTACTGAGCCGAAACGCACACGAAGAATGATGACGATCGCTGAGAAGGTGAAACTTCTGGATATGTTGAAGGAAGGGAGAACTTCCGCTGCCGTCGCCCGAAATTAAAGCGTGAACGAATCCACCGTTCGCTACATCAATAAGGACGAGGCTAACATTAGGAAGACGGCTGCCATCACCTTTAATAAGCCAGCGAAGAGAGTGGTCACGGCTCGTAATAAAACTATCATCCGTATGGAAGCTGCTTTGGCCGTATGGATAACCGACTGCCCAAAGAAGAACATAGCCTTGGATACGAACATCATCCAAACAAAGGCTAGGAGCCTGTACGAGACTTTCGCGGCTAAGGAACGTAAGGACAACAGTGGCGACCACGAAGAAGAGGAAGAAGACGAAGACGACGTAGAAGATCCGCAACCAGGAAAGTCCAGTGATTCACAACCTAAAAAAATGTCCTTTTTCTGCTAGCAAAGCGTGGTTTGCTAAGTTTCAGATACGCTTCGGCCTAAAAAGCGTTTCCCTCTTATTAATAGAGTACTGTACTGTTGTGGGTGGGTTGTTAACAGTACAGGGAGGGTTTTAAAAGTCCAAATACACGTTAAATAAATACTGTAAATATAGTGTCCTTACTTCGCGGAAATTCAGTTATCGCGGCCGGTCTCGGAACCAATCTACCGCGATAAACGAGGGATCACTATAAATATATATATATATATATATATATATATATATATATATATATATATATATATATATATATATATATATATATACATCCGCGAGGAAATTTGTTTAAATTCTTCCTAATCCTACGAGGCACTTTGCTTGTGCAATTTTAGTGGCCGAGCCATGCCTCCACAGTCCCACTCACCGCAACAATTTCACTTCCTTTATCTTCGCCCCTTTTTTAGAGATTTTTTCTTACAAACATTCGGTGCCAATTGCGCTCTTTGGTTTTCACTTTAAATTTAATTTTAAAAATCAAAATAATAAAATTAGTATTAATATAATCCCATGAGGAATTTTAACGCTGTTAACTCTTAGATAACTAGTACTCGTAAGTGCTATAATAGCTCGCTCTATTTCTCTACTTACCTCTGCTTTAAATTCAGATTTAGAGTTATCCTTTTCCACACAATTCTCAATGCTTTTAAGATACAGAACCTCATTCTCACACTCCAGTTATATCCATATCAATACGTTATCACCTTAAACATCCAACCAATCGAGTATTAATACCGTATGCTCTTCCGCATTCACTCATGCAGATTTGCAAACCTTTCAATCATTGGTTTTACTTCAAATTTTATGCAGACAGATTTTTCTCTTCCATTTATTTAGTTGATGAATTGAACAAAAATGGAATAGGAATTACAGGAACTGTCATGAAAAACCGACTAGAAAATTGTCCTTTCAGAGAATCGGCAAAGAAAACACGAGACATATGATTTTGTGACTGATGACAAAAGTAAATGTACTATCACTTCTCGGCGTGACAATCGTGTTGTTTTGATGATTGGTACTAGTGACCCTGTTTTCCAATTGCAAATTGCAATCGTTGGATTTCAAGTGAAAATAAAAAAGACGCAAATTGACCAACCAATTATAATGGCACAATACAAGTATATGTGTGGTGTTGAGAGGATGGACGAGAATAGCGAAAAACTTAGAATGGGGATCAGATCAAGAAAGTGGTGGTGACTTGTGTTTTCTTTTTGTTTAGAAAGTGCCATACACAATGCTTGGCGATTATATAGAAGAGATAAAAACAACAAGGAATTAGACTTTCTTAACTTTCGAAGGTATGTTGTGTGTCGTAGAATTCCCCCCCTCTTTGTTCTATCTCTAAGAGTGCTAAGTGTGTCAAATATATTGATATTATAAGAATATCTTAGCGAACAGAGCCGTTACGAAACACGTAAGGATATAAAAAAAACGCCTACTAATTCACAAAATAAACTTATATTTTACCTTTATCAATTGAATACATAACTTTTATACATTAACTACAGCAATACTCTGAATATTATCCTAAACAAAAATTAATTAAATTAGTTTACAAACAAAAATTGGTTAACCTTTTCTCTACACAAAACAATAATATAAGAATTAGGCTTACGGACTCATGTGGAGTTTAAAGGCCTCAGAAATGTTATTGACTCACGACGCGTGCCGTGTGTCCAGATGTAGATGGGCGAAATGCCACGGTCGTTTTGGCAAGGGTAGCAGCTGGGCGGTCCACACGTTCTTCCGGGGGGGGGGGCTTCAAGGACGAGGACCAATACGGTGCTTTATGCAACTCCTAGGCAGTCGTGTTCTCTCTGGCGAGAGTGGGTCGAACTTGGTTCCTTACCAAGTTAACTTAGAGTTCGGTGTGGCCACCGAATAACGGGCTCGAGGGGGAGCCTTTTCCTTCTTCTTTTCTTAATTCCTCAAGGACGAGGAATACCCCTGGTGTTTAAGGTGCACCAGGATATGAGGAGTCTCTCTGGCGAGAGTAAGTTGAACTTACCAAAGTTAACTTATCGTTTGGTTTGATAACCAGGGACTTAGCTCGAGGATGAGCTCCTTCTTAGCCCCTTAAGGTAGGTAGCCCTGCCTCTCTTGCATGGTACTTCTTGGTCTGGCGAGCCAAGTACACTACCTCTCTAGTCTCGGTAGTTCGGTTTGATCCGAAGACTTCGTCACCTAGAGACTGACGTATACTACCTATCCAGTCTAGGTAGCTCGGTTTTGGATCCGAGGACTTCGTCACCTGACCTGACGTATACTACCTCGATTTTCCTCAGAGTTTCTCATTTATACCTCGTCACCCCACTGGGGGAGTGGTAAGGGAGGAAAGGGCTTGAGGTCCGCCCCAGGAGAGTTCTTTTTCCAAACGGTTTTTCACACGAAGTCAAACATCGGCTCCTCGTTAGCCTTCGAGATTGGGAGAAACACGTCTCCAATTTCTTATATGACGTGAAACTGGATCTCACTCTCCTGGGGGAGATCATACATTTTGACCTTTAGGGTCTTTCATGGCACTGAGTTGTGCCACACTGCGGTTAAGCACTGACCCCGCCATTGCCTTCGACGGATGTCTTTGCGGTAACCGCCTTGTGACTGCACCAAGAGTGAACGGGGGGGGGAGAAGAAGTGAACATTCCCCTACATTGTCCAAATATACTTGCAAAAATATGTCACTCATCCTTCTCCTAGGGGAAGGCCTAAAGGTTCCAAGGCGCTTCTCTCTCGTGTCTTTGATCAAATTAAGTATGATAGAATTGATCACTGGATTGTACCAGCCCATAAGCAAGATAAATTTGTCATGTGCACAAAAATACACAACAAAAATGTGTGAAAAATGTAGAGTAAATTTGCATGATGTATGTTTTAGGCCTTATCAGATAGAAAATTAGATAATTTGGTTTATATACATCCGATTTTATGTATTAAAGACTTGAATAACATTGTTTATACTTTTATTTAGCTTCAAACG
Source organism: Ceratothoa steindachneri (assembly GCA_963969495.1). Taxonomy (NCBI): domain Eukaryota; kingdom Metazoa; phylum Arthropoda; class Malacostraca; order Isopoda; family Cymothoidae; genus Ceratothoa; species Ceratothoa steindachneri. The sequence continues at coordinate 175,089,938 of OZ018321.1, forward strand.
AATTTTAATTGCATTTTTTTCTTTTAGCATTGTCAATAATAGAGAAAAAAAAAGAAGAAAAAAAATGCCCAATTCATGCCCGGAGCTCCAATATTGGAACATGCAATAATTTAGGTGTTTTTAACTCTTTATTTTTCATTTTTAGGATTAATGGGTTATAATGATGACAATTATTAATAATTAAATCCCCCCAAAAAAATATTTTTAGAAACTCGGTCAAAAATGAGTTAATTAAAGAAGAAACTATTTGGGGATGATTATTTATATAATTTTCTAGTCGAACAATCAAATAGTTATGCCAGTTCTAAGAATATATATACTAACTTAGTGACAAAGAAGGAAATCAAGGTGTTTTCGTCTAATTATTGCAACAATAGTGATGACCAACGTAACAATACAGTTTTTAATGCTATAAGAAAAAATAGAATTCAACATATCATGAGATGCTTTAATTTTTATGCTAATCTACAACTTTATTTTGATGACAAATATTCAAACGTTCGTCCATTTCTAATGCGTCTCTAACTAAAAAGCGGTGAAGGGGGAAACTAAAACCAAGTATTCATGTTGACATTCCAAATGTGATTTGCGAACATAACAAAAGTATGGATGGGAGTCATCGTATGGATCAATATTGGTGGTGTACTCTATTTACTAGGATGCTTGATGCATCTATTAACAATGCATGTCAAATTTCCTAAGCTAAAGGATATGGACTATCACTGTCGTTGAGGTTTTTATAAATTAGTAGCTGAACTATTTAAACCCATTTTCCTGGTTTTGGGGTGAAATTCGCTTTCTTCCAAGCTTCACAGTTGTTTAAATAAATTATAATTACTTAGGTTTGCTTTTACTTGTTCCCAGAATATAAGAGAGGGGCTTTTCCATAACTTAACCAGATAATGAATTGGGAAGATTATCCTACCATCTCTATTGAGTACACCCTCTTTTACTGACTCAAATCCGTACGTTTTTTAAAATTTAATAAAATGCTGCACATTTTTGGCAATGATAAACTGTTTAAAAATAGAAAAAATAAAATTCTCCATTAGTTATCTTCCGAACGTTTCCAGCATTTCGATTAACTCTCTACCGAAGAGGTTCTCAACCAGTGTGCCGCGGCACCTAGGGTGCCGCGAGATTCAGGAAAAGTTTGAATATAAACAAAATATTACACTGCTAAATGCATACATAAATCGTGATAAATCGAGATTTAACATTTGAGAATGTTTCGAACACAAACTTCCAACTGATAAGTGATATGGAAGATATATCACAGTCACATCATGACAGAATACACTAGGAATCGTACACATACACACAGCCTCACCACGACACGCCGCATACTTTCGTCTCGCATACCCCCTCCCTACCTTCTTCATCACACACAAACACACACACACACACATGGAGGCGGGGGGGTGGCCAGACTGCAAGGTTGCCAATTGGTATAAGCTTAAGCTTCGTCTCCCAGTATTTGATGGTAATTCTGTAACCAGTTAATTATTTTCCTTTGTATATTATAGTATGCAATTGAAATTTTACTAACTAGGCAATACCCATCACAGGCACTTTTTTTAACTTTCGATTGCCTTTCTTGAATAATATTTCATTTGAATTCGTTAATACTATATGTAGTGGAATGTTGCGAAAACGTTTCAGCCCTGACGTCATGTGTGTAGAGAGGGGCGGAGGGAAGCTTGTAGAATCTTATTTGGGAGATATACTCGTTCGTGGAGAGACATCGAACACCTGGCAGTGCATATTCGGCCTGCGAGCGTGTAAACAAAATATTACGCTTTTCAGAATCCTTCGTCACTAAGTGTATCGGTCACGAAAGGTTCTTAGGCGCTTGGTAAAAAGGGCATAAACAGCGCTGTTATTTTCGTTAATATCTTGATATTTCAAAAACTATATGTCATATCAAAATTCGGGCTTCGTAGGACATGCCCGTTTTGTGTGTGCAGGTACACACTAAGTTTGGGGACGATCTGGTATCTATTGTTGGAGGAAATCGCGAACAAACAAACAAACTTTAGTCAAATTTAATATACATCCAGGATGCTGCAGAAACGATTGAGCAGTTTTGAGGAGTTAATGCTCGGGGAGAAGGGGGAAGGGAGCTGTCCCCTTGCCGATTTCCGAGGAATGGCTCGCTTCCCTGGGCAAAGCCCCCCAGGGCTCCCCTCGGAAATGTAACTCGCAAATATGGCGTACCGTCTCTATATACACCCCTTACTTTTTATAACTTCTTAAAACTGCTCAATCGGTTCTGGCGGACCCTGTCGTAAGATTTGGTAACGAAATACTACATTTGGTAAGGAATCTCTAAAAATTTGGCAATAAGTGTGGACACTGACTTTGCAACCTAGGGCCAGAGGCTGGACGGCGTCCTTCAGTCGCTCTCTGCCTTCCTCACGTGTAAGTATGGGCCCCCCCTTCCTTATGTGAAACACCATCCCAGGTGAATTATTAGCTTAAATCCATGTAACGTTCAATACCTATTGTCATAATAATATCAAATATTTCCTTTATTAGTTCTGAGACGCTCTCTGCCTTACTCACTTGCATGTTATGACGAGCTGGCTGTGTATTGCCTCTCACGTACACAACACCCATACACATACCACCCTCAGTGTCTCTCCAGATCTTATGTGCGTAAACACAATGTTTGTTGAGCTCTGAGTTAAGAAAGGGAAAATAATGGATGATTTTTAGTTTTTGCAGTTTCTGTAGCAGAATTGGAGATGGTTCACAACTATGGATAAGTTCGTACTACAGAAGCAAAAACGCAAGGAAGAAGATGAAAATCCAATTGTGACTGCAGTGTTCACTGCTTGTTCTGATTCGACCTCAAATAATGAAAGTATCCCTCGTCCATCTGGGTCAAAATGTAGTAAGGTGAAAGAAATCCCGCTTACAAAGAGAGGACATATGATGATTCCTACTTAGCACATGGTTTTATATCAAACAATGATGAAGATAATCCTCGCCCTGTGTGTGTGGTATGTGAAGATACACTCAGAAATGAAGCCATAGTATCTAGAGAGCTGAAGCGGCACCTCATTAGCAAACACTCTGGTTTGTCACAGAAAGGCATAGCTGACACTGCTCTTGAAGCCTCATTTAAGTAGCAGAACTGATATCAATGAAAATGAAGCCTTATAAAATAGGTTTAGACATTATTATCCCTGTATATAACATAATTATTGAAACAATGGTTGGCAAAAGAAGCTCAAGTTCAGATTTCTAATTACCTCTCTTCAATAGCACAATCAGTAGTAGGATATCTGAACTTTTAGCTGATATCAATGAACAAGTTGTGCATATCTAGTAATATCAAATGCTTGGGTGTTGTAGATTCGTTGATGAAAGAGTTGTAGAGCAGTTTATGTTTTGCAAAGTACTACATACTACATCTACTGGGGAAGATCTGTAGTTAACATAGTCAACAGTCTTATATAAATAATAACATACTTATAATGTATAAATCAAAGTAATAGTACACAGTATAATAGTGTACGGTAACAAATAAATACACAATATCAAAAACTGAATACGAAATTTAGTAAGCCGAAATTATATTGTTTTTAAGAGCTTTTTTGAATTGAGCTAAATTGGTTTGGGATTTGATATTGTAGTCAAAGCCATTCCATATTTTGATAGATTTATACAGAAAGCTACATTGTGATTTTGATTTTGAATACAAGGGTGAAATAAATTTTGTTCTATTGCGGGTTTGGTGATTATGGGTATTATCAGCTGTTTGTAACATTAAATATATAGTGATTATAGGAACACTTTATTGTTTTGTAAAGGAATAAGGATGTTTGAAAAACAAAGAGATCATTTAATTTTAGAATTCTGGATTCTTTAAAATATCGATTAGTGTGCTCTTTGTAATGGAGTTGATGGATGGCTCGAACTGCTTTTTTGAGTAATATGACTAATTTATTGAGATAATTCTGATATTTTCCATACCAACTCTCTATGTCATACGTCAAGTAAGGTTGCACCATTGTCATATATAAAGAGTGGAGAATAGATTTAGGAAGAAACTTATTTAATTTATATAATATTCCAATCGATTTTGATAGTTTTGTTGAGATATGCGTAATATGTTGTTTAAAACTCAGATTTTTGTCAATAAAGATGCCTAGGAATTTGATATGAGTAGATTCATAGATTATTCCGTCGCCCATTTTAATATGGGGCAATTCAATAGATTTTTTGTAAGAGAAAAGAATATATTTGGTTTTATCTACATTTATTGATAGTTTATTAACATTAAGCCACATGAAGACATTTTCGAGTTCTTTATTTATTGTAGATGCAATGTTGCTCAGTTTGTCATATGGCAAGGGAGTTGATAAGGCACTATCATCCGCGAATAATATAAATCTAAACATAGAAGATGATTTAACAATTTCATTAATATAGATTAAAAATAACAGTGGCCCTAGCACGGAGCCTTGTGGGACCCCAGTTGTAATATTAAGGTGGGATGAGTCATGACCATTGACGGAGACAAATTGCTTTCTTTCAGTTAAATATGATTTGAACCAATTTTGACAGTTGCCTCTAATTATATACATAGCTAATATTGACAGTAGAATATTATGGTTGACACAATCGAAAGCTTTTTTAAAATCGAGAAAAATTGAGAATACAATGTGGCCCTTTTCAATGTTATCATATAAATATTGAAAGTGGTTAATTATCGCGTGAATCGTTGATTTCTGACGTCTAAAACCATATTGGTGATTATACAACAGTGAATTAGATTTCAGAAATTTATAAAGTTTATTGAATGCTATTTTTTCCAATATTTTACTGAACATTGTAATACATGAAATAGGGCGGTAATTGCTGACGTTTGTGAGGTCTCCGGCCTTTGGTAACGGTGTTACCCGAGCAACTTTTAATACACTTGGGAATATACCCTGCGTAAATGATTTATTAATTATTGATGCTAAAATTGGAGCAACTATATCAGAGATGTATTTTAAAATTTTAGTGGAGATTGAATTAATACCTGATTTTTTATTTTTTGGTGAACTAATGATTTTTTTTTATATAAGCTACGCTTACATGGTAAAAGAACAAGGAATTTGGTACATTAATCTCATTAAAATACGAAAGAAAAGATTTATCGACTATTTTTCAGGAGTCTGAGATTTTTTTACCTTCCTTGACAAAAAAATTATTGAATTCATTTGCTTTTTCCTTATTGTCATCAACTGGTTTACCGTCAATGATAATTTGTTTAATTTGGATTGTTCCTTTAGTAATTTCAGGTTTTATCACAGAATTGATTAATTTCAAAGTTTGCTTTATATTGTTTTTCGTTTGATTAAATCGTTCATGGTAATAATTTTTCTTGGCTATTTTAATTCGGTTATTAACTTGATTCCGAAAATTTTTATATGTGTGTTCTGGAATTTGACTAAGCTTATAAAGAGAAAAGTATTTTTGACGTTTTTTGATGTTATTTATAATTGCGTTTGTTATCCAAGGTTTTGTTTTGTATTTATATGAAATGGTTTAGATTTTAGAGGACAATTAAGTTTAAAGCATCGTCTAGCCTTGAAATTAACTCTTCGGTAGCAGAATCGATGCCATTTATATAGGAAATTTTATATAGATTCTGATTTAGAACATAGTTATAGAAGTTTGATGAGGTATTTTCGTTAATTATGCGGTAGGTTATTGTACGGTTTTGATGAATATTGTTCGAGTTGGAAAAAGACTTTTGGATCATGAATATAGGAAGATGGTCCGATATGTCACAAAGGAGAATACCGGAAGAGTAATTTTCGGGGTGAACTCTGAAAATATTGTCAATTAGTGTTGCTGAGTTTTGGGTTATTCTTGTCGGTTTTGTTATAATTGCAAGTAAGGAATGAGAATAAAAAGTATTGAGGAAGGACTGAGTTGATGCGGGGTTTTCAAAGTTTAATAGATCGAAGTTAAAATCTCCTGTAATTATTATGCCGTCATAGTTTGTAACATTGAAGTAATTGATTAATTCGGTGAATGCCAAAACGGATAATTTATAATTAAGTGTTGACAAAAATATTGAAAATTCATCAATGTTTGCGTGCACAGATCGAATGTTAAGATTTAAAATGGACAGGTCTGTTTTTTCAAATTAAAATGTAGTGTTAAATTTATTACAATCGTAGTATTGGTTTCTTACGTTATTTTCTTCAAAATTTGGATATAATTCATCAAAATGGTTTATGTCTGGATCGATATTATTGAAGTGATCGAGTTGTTCAAACATAAAGGTAGTTCTATTGGAATTTAAAAATTAAAGGTTACAAATTGAAATTTCGTATAAAATATCTATAAACAGTTAAAATACTATTTTCATGATAACTTTAATAAGAGAAAAAGGAATAAATTATGTAATATAATTGAAATAAAAGTAAGTGAATGATAGGTCAAAACATGGTTTGTTTGTTTTTGTTTTTTTTCATCTAAAACAGTAATATCGCCAAAGATATTATTACTGATCGTTCCAGAGATTCTCACCATTAAAGTCTGCAAGCGTCGAATTGAGGTGTTCCGACAGAAATTTTTGGAGGGCAGCTCGGGTATTGATAACTATACGTAGGTCACGGCGACCGGAGGGTGATGGCAGGAAAACGTTGATGAATCCATCTCTGGTAGTACAGCCGGCGATCTTTGTGCAGAATTTCTTTTTAGCTTGACGGAGGACAAAAAAATTTTTGTTGCGATTTGGAGTCAGTTGTTCGTTTACATAGAATGAAGGTTTGAATTCTTTGCATGCTGAGAAGATATCACGCTTCAGATCACTTCTGCGCAACTTCACAATTATGTTGTAGCATATGTACTGATGGCGCGCCATCGATGATAGAGAAGTACAAGGGGTTCATTACCATAGCAAGAAAAGAAAATCCATTTATTATTACAACCCATTGTTCCTGCACAGAGTCATTGGTTGCAAAAAATGTAGTCAAGAGCTAAATGAAGTTTTGAACCAGACTGTTTAGATGGTGAATTTCATAAAATCCCGCCCTTAAAAAGCAGAGATTTTCAAAAGATATGCCAATATATGGGTGCAGCTAATATCTCACTGGTGTTGCATATTGATGTAAGGTGGCTACCCATAGGTCATGTGCTGAACCGGGTTCTCGAACTCAAAGATCAAATGGAAGTATCTTTTGAACAGGAGAAACAATATGCATTCCTTAGTCTGTTTCAAAATCTTACTTGGTGTTTTAAGTTATCATTCTTGGCGGATATTTTCATTAAGCTTAATGAATTAAATCTCTCAATAGAGGAGAGACTGAAGACATTAGTTACATCAGTAACAAAATGAAATGTTTCCAGAGAAAGTTGGATACATGGAAGTCAGCCGTTCAAAAAGACAACCTATCAAACTTTCATTTTCTTCTTAAGCAAGCAGGAAATAATACTTTTGGACGTCTCGAAGATATCATTCTACATCATTTGAGAGAAGAAAGTGTTTTTTATTCCCCTTCCCTTTCTACAGAGAATCTGGACTAGATTGTATCACCCTTCGAACTGGCAGACAGGGATGAGGAACTGGACTTCACAGCAATAGAGCGTTACGAATTTATTGATCTATGGGTTGATTCCATACGAAAAGTCAAATTCGAGAAAAGTGAGGAATCATTGGCTATGTTTTGGCGTGGACTAGTGGAGGAATATCCAAAATTGTCTGAAAAGGCTACATATCTACTTTTACCTTTCACCACATCGTATTTGTGTGAGCAGGCATTCTCTGCCATGGCAACAATTAAATCTAAATCCAGAAATAAACTTTTATCTCTTGAGGGTAATATTTTTTATATGGCATGCTGTTCTTTTCTTATTAATAATGAAGCACTATCAGAGTATATATATATATATATATATATATATATATATATATATATATATATATATATATATATATATATATATATATATATATATATATATATGTGTGTGTGTGTGTGTGTGTGTGCTTCGTATATTATAGGAGCATTAAAATTGATAAAAATTAACTTGGAAAGGTTGACAGCTCGAATAAAACACCATATGAAAAAGGTTGAGAACAACTGTCATGTGATGAAGAGCACTTTACTGCTCAATGGGTGTTGAAAACAATATAGGCAAACGCGATTTTTGAATAAGAGTGCCGGGAAAACTAAAAAGCTTGGCAAGGGTGCCTCGAGCATCAAATGGTCGAGAATCACTGCTCTAAAGAGCCTATTTTCATATTTTGTGGGATTTCTTCTCATCATATCCTCATTGGCAGCTCTTTCGCGTCCCTAGCAACCGTGCCCATACATAACTAGTTAAGTATTTTTTTTCAAATGCTGCACTGGAAAAATATTTTATAATGCAAATTTGCAATACTGGTATTTTCTACCTTTAGAAAATTAAGAAATCTCTGAAAAACTGAAATAATATCGTGTACAAAGATAGAAGTAACTGAAATAAAAGATGAGCTTATATAAAACCTTCAGGTCCGAAGGAATAACCTTACAACATATGGTCAACCAAAGTGGGAACTTTGAGCGCTGAAATTGCCTAATTGGTCCAAATTCTCAGCTCAACTTCTTGCCCAAATGCGAAGGAATGGGCATAAATCCGGGTTACTCCCCAGCCGTGCAAAATTCATTTATTTTAATTTGAAAATCAACTTTTTAAATTTGAAAGTCTATTTTTTTAAATTTGAAATCCAGCTTTTCATAAAATGAAGGTCAACATTTTAAATTCAAAATCCAAGTATTTTAATATAAAAGTCAACTTTTTAATTTGAAGTTCATTTTTTTTTAATATGAAAGTAAATTTTTAAAATCTGAAGTTCAATTTTTTAATAGGAAAGTCAACTTCTTAAATTGGAAGTTCATTTTTTTTTTGGGGGGGGGGTGAAAGAGGTATAGACGTTACGTCTTCTGACCACTTAGAAAATTAGAAAACTCATATAATTTTTAATTATTTCGGCATTTTTTTTATATATGAAGGGTAAGCAACTGTTTTGTATTGTTTTAGATAGCTATCAAATGTTTTCTGTTAAAGGATTATGCGTCACTCTGTTTTCAGTGGTAGATTATTTAAATTTTTATTGAGTACTTTATCCAATGAAATTAGTTTTGCTAGATCGAGGTTGAGATTAGAGGGAAAATTATTTACTTCCTCAGGATGCGCAATACTAAGCTTATGGAAAGTTTCTCTCAAGGCCCCTGGTAAGTAACAGTAATAAAACAAAAACTAGAATCGGTAGTAATGACAACTTTGAGTTAATGCTCTCTTTTTTACTATTATGAGATAGTGTACTCTTTTTATTTGATAATGTAGGAATAATCTGCTTAAAGTGAGTTAATTTTCTTCTTGAAGAGAGCTCATTCGTACGTTACATTTTACGACATTCAAGCATACTTCACATATCCACTTAGTAAAATCGTTATTCTTTCTTTATAATTTATTTTCTCATCTTCTTTGAAATAAATTGAAATAAACACATGGGATGTGCATATGCATTCAATTTCAGAGTCATTCTGATAGATACAAGATTTCAATTTCCTCTGAGAATATATTGAGATGAAGGGAAAATCGTGAGATGCAACTTAGACTAAAATTACCTAGTAAATATCCATAGGGTCTTGATAGAGCTTCTAAATATACCTTCCTAAAATTTGCTCTTTCTCCGGATATTATTTGACCCGCAAATATACATAATTGTGATACATCGCTTCTCTGGTTTATCAATAACTGTGAAAGAATTGAGTCGAGGAAACCCCACATTGACAATAAAAACCCACGTGACTATCACGCACGAGGTCAAAAGACGAGAAAACAAGCCTAAAAACCACGCAGCTGTATTTACTTTTTCCCCAAGCCTTGAAGCAATCTTGCCTCTCGCCTACCATCTGGAAACATGCGAGAGTGAGGGAAGTCATCAGTTATCACAAATTCCTGGCTTGAAGACGTCGATCCTCTTCCCTAGCCCTAGTCATGTGTCGGAGGTGATGACCCCCCTCCCCCAGCGTTTGCCCGTATTTAACGTCAGTTTCGACCGGAACAAGGGAGTACAGGCTCGCAATCCAGCACCAGACACATCTCTTCTCGATTTGGCTCCTCTTTCGTCTACACGAGCGCAAAAGCAAGAAGTTCTCCCGTCGGAATTCCGCCCTAATCAATTGATGATTTCCCAGGAACGGCCTTTCTCGTTTACCAGCGCAAGGTATTCCGAGGTAAATCTCAACCTTCTGCAATTTTCCTCATCGAATTGCCCCCCCTCCCCCTCCCTTCGCCGTCCAAGATGTCGACGCGTGCGGATTCCTTAATCCGGTTATCCTCCTAATTATTTATTTGTATTTTAGCTGAGCGCAGCCATTTTAAAGACTCAATCCGAGTTTGGTCATTTACCTTCTTTAAGCGCATTGTCTCTTTTCCTCGACTATCGAGCCCCCAAAATCCTGGATAATCCGAATTCATTCTATTTGTGTAAATATTTATTTGGGGATTGTGTTATTAAATATTATTTTTCTACTTCTCTTTTAAATAACCCTGAACAGCATTCAGCCATAGATACTAATTAACGGTCAATCTGCATTTGCTTTTGTTATTTGCCTGCGTACTCGGAGAACAGTATTTCCCCATTTATTTCCACTAGTTATCTTACTCCATTATCTGATAACGGAGCCGAGGTCAAGTTTCTCGGACGTCCTTTCGGTCTTTTCCTCACCACTCGGCTAATCTAATCCCCCTCCATAGTTAGATATATATGGGCTATACCTGGACCGTATTAGCTAGTGAAAATTAAGCGTAATATCTCTCATATGAGTATTATTATAAAATAAGCTTTGCGTAACGAAGAAAACAGAAATATTTTTATTGTGCTAAGACATTGGGAATGTTTCCGATATAGGAATGTTAATTTTATACATCTGATCGTCAAGAATGAGTTAGGTATGATCGTCTGCATGGAGCTTATAAGTATCACATATCCCTTTGTGGAGCATAACCTTATTTTCTAATTCATCATATTTTTTCTGCCAAAAATAATAAGAAAAAGTGATTCTATCTACACTTTTACTAAACATCAGATCTCAGTGTCAGAATAGAGTGAAGTTACATTGCGTTTTACCACAAAATGTGAGGCCCACAACACCAGTAATAGATGGAGACATGAAAGTGCACTTTTTAAGACTTCTTTCATTCATGTATCTTTCTTTTCAGATCCTCCTTCAGTGAAGAGATAATTCCATCACCAGCAAAACTTAAACGCTCGTATTCTTCACCCCATGAAAAAGGAATTTTAATCCCATCAGTTGAAGTCGACCTAACTTTCGACGAATTATCTGTAATTCATGAAGCCTGGAGACGAGGAAAAAATCATTCTTGTTCTAGCATATCAAAAATAAATTATAATATTCACTTGAAAAGTAGGCAACGACAGCTATTTTTTATAATTACCGTGTTACTGTTGATATACAAAAATTTAGTGTATTGAATGCCATCTTAATAGATGACATTCAAGATTAATCTTGAAGCCCTTTTGGCAAAGGAACGTTCAGTATCATGCAAATGACCTCAGGAGTCGAGATAATAACGAGAACTTAAAATATATAATTATACTATTTCGTCAATTGACGGAATGGTCACTTTTTAAATTATCTCTGTGAAAGAATTAAAGAGGTAAACAATCCTCTATTAAAGTACGATTGTATAGAATTCAATCAGAACATTTACCTATTCTGCTCTATCTAGGTTTTGATCGGAATACGGTTTATAGAGTTCATATAAGAGAGCGAGATCGTGCGTTTGAAACCTTTATCATTGCTCAGAAAATGTTAGTGGAAAAGAAAAATAGACAAAATATATGAATGCCTACTGTCAAAAAGGAAGCTGAAGCTCTAACATAGCTTGTGGGTTAGACTATGAAGCATATACCCCATTTCACATTTGACAAGTGAATCGATGAATATATGGTAACTATGTGATGAAATGGAAATTGTAAATGACTATGACAATAAAAACTTGATTGTGAAAAGATACACTCTAACTTGTGTGGTGAGAAATACGAGACCAGTGAATTAGATCATGTCTGCTGGATGAAAGCATCAAAAAAGAAGGTAGTAAAAGATGGACAGCTTGCTACTAGGAGAATAAAAAGGATGAAAAGGAGAAATTCCTTCATACTTATTTCTTTCATCTATGACAAATATGAGAATTGGAGGGGCAGATTCCGAGTTTTGAATAGTTCGGACACTATCTCCCAATTAAGCGATTTATCGACTGACCTATTACGTTGAGAGAGAAAAGGAAAAAGGTAAAAAATTATGCTTTGGCTCACAATAATTTCAAGTTTGGATATCGTGAGATGCTCTAAAACTCTACTCCAGATTTCTTTACCGATAACGCCCTGATACGAGGACAGAAAATATTCCAGAGAGAACTAGTAAAAAATATTATATTCGACACGCGTTTTGTATGGCATTTACCTTAAAACGGCTTTCCAAAGCAATGGGGATCCGAAATATTGAGATAGGTTACTTCTCTTACTTTTTTCTTTCCGAAGAAACTGAAAACTATGTTGGCAAGATACCTAAAAAACAATATTTCAATCATAATGTGATGTCTCTGAATGAGAAGAAAGGATTTAAAGAGTTTTATAACACATCTGTGACAATAAAGTGTAGGGGTGAGAAAATGTATCAGAGAAAAATTCCTTCCAACTTGATAATATAAATAGCCAATTAATTTACCAACTCAGAACGGATTAAAGCCTAGTTGTGAAGCTAGAGTGTTGGCGTTTAAATCCAATGGTACCGCGTTCGAACTCAACAGTCCAAAACCTTTTAATGAGAAATCTCAAAGAAGAAAACGGAAGTCAAGGAAAACGCTTGAAGGACCTACTCAACTAGAATCAAGAAGAAATCAGCAACCCAAGATAAATAGAAGAAAATGAAGATGCAAGAAAGAAAACGAAGATTAAGGACCAACCCAGCCAAGGAGAATACTGAAGTCAAGAAAAAGGGAAGACAAATGTTTGAAGGGGCAACTTAAAGAAAAAGGAATTCCAGTCAAGAAAGAAGTAAATAGATTCGATAAAGAGAAGAACAAGAATAATATTGATACATAAATAAAGTTATAATAAAGAATACCCCCCCCCCCATAAAAGTATTGTATTAAGGGCATGGACATACTTAGAAATTGCATCTAAAGGTTCCATTTATCTTTCATCGAGAAGTTTAACATCGACATATTGCAGTGATGATTGTCGTAGAATCGGGTGCGATGGCGGGCTT
>OZ018321.1:175773798-175918798 GCA_963969495.1 Ceratothoa steindachneri
AGCAAATTATGATACGTAATAATAATGAAAGATCAAATTTACTGCACAAATTTAATATAGGTATTTATTACCTATGTAATTGTTTATTTAAAGATCAATAAGCAACCAGTTAAATGATCAATTAAAAATCACTGTACTCATTTCTTTTTTCTATTATGTTATATATATATATATATAATATATATATATATATATATATATATAAATAATATATATATATATATATAAAGTACAGTAGCGTACGTGTAACTATATGGATAAAACCACAGTAATAAGACTAATTTTATATGCGAAACCAGGATTCGACGGAAACATCCGTCATCGTGAGTCGTCGTTGGTGGACAAGTGAAATACAGAAGTTGCTTAACGTACAAACACACAAATCAGTGGCGCTAAGGTGGATGATGCGAGAATGTAGCGGCATTTTTGAGAAGCGGAAGTATGAATTTTTTGCTTATTAAGGTATTAGTATTAAATGTGCCGTCCGAAGTATTAAAGTTGGGAATTTCTTTTATAAGTGCCGATTCAATTAAGCGTCGATGTATATAAGTGTGAGACTTATAAACTATTTTAGCATTATCAATATCAATTTGATGATTTTTATTGGACATATATAGAAATATATATTTATATATAAAGTAGTATAATAGATGAAATAAATGAGTAGGTACAGTGTTTTTTAAAGGATTAATTAAAAATTATATATATATATATATATATATATATATATAATATATATATATATATATATATATATATATATATATATATATATATATATATATATATATAATATTGCATAAAATGCTCGTTTTTATTTAGTTACATAACAATTACTGAATATTCTTCATTGTCAATTGTTTGCAATTTCATTCAGTATTAAATAATAGTCATAATACGATAACTGTTATTTATTATTTATCATTATTACATTTAATAGTATAATTAGATATCGTGTCCTATGCCTTAATATCGATATGAAGAAGTTGGTCAAGTATATGAATGTGCGGATTTTGTATTTTATACATCTTTACCGTGAATGTGTGACTGATTATAATTTATACATTCGTCTGTACAGAAAATCTAGCATTGTGATTTTATATTAATAATTTTATTTAATTAAACATTATATATTTTTGATGGACTCTTTAATTTTCTTTCGTAAAGGAGAAAACTGATGAGGAATGAACCAAGAAAGATTTGAAATAAAAAAAACATTCGATATAGATTCAAATTTGTTCCGTCCTCGAAAGCGAAATATGGATTCAAATTTATTCCGTCCTTGAAAGCGAAATATGGATTCAAATTTGTTCCGTCCTCGAAAGCGAAATATGGATTCAAATTTGTTCCGTCCTCGAAAGCGAAATATGGATTCAAATTTGTTCCGTCCTCGAAAGCGAAATATGGATTCAAATTTGTTCCGTCCTCGAAAGCGAAATATGGATTCAAATTTGTTCCGTCCTCGAAAGCGAAATATGGATTCAAATTTGTTCCGTCCTCGAAAGCGAAATATGGATTCAAATTTGTTCCGTCCTCGAAAGCGAAATATGGATTCAAATTTGTTCCGTCCTCGAAAGCGAAATATGGATTCAAATTTGTTCCGTCCTCGAAAGCGAAATATGGATTCAAATTTGTTCCGTCCTCGAAAGCGAAATATGGATTCAAATTTGTTCCGGCCTCGAAAGCGAAATATGGATTCAAATTTTGAATGGAAGTGTGGCTTAATGAGAACCAATGATTCAAATTTGTTCCTAACCAAGGAAAGAAGAGTCATTACAAGGATCAATGGATTCAATTTATATTAGAAGCCATTCTTCACATACTAATTTTAGCCCCTTCTCTCAATCCATAAGAAGAATGTTACACTTTTAACAAACCCATATAATCCGCTCTCATACGGCGATAAAAGTGATCAGATGGTATATATTTAGGACCAATCACGCGAGTCATCAGTTACCCGCCAACACTCCAGGGGGAATCTTGTCTTATACCAAAATCTTAAGAGGTTGAGAATTTTTTATTACATTTGGAAATCATTAGAAAAGATTAACTCGTTTAAAATTAGATTGAATAAATACTTGAGAGCTAAAAGTAACATAACACTGAACTAGCTGGTGAACTATATGGTCTGTGTTTTCCGGTCCATTAGCTTGGTCAGCAGTACCTGACCAATCTAGAAGATGGGTTGTGGTTAAAAAGAAATTAATTGATAAAATACAGGATTTGTTTAAAGGAAAATCACCTGCGATCTCTACCAACGTTTTTGAGAAGAGGTTGGTGATGAAAGTGAGGAAGTGCGAGACGGGTTATCAGTAATGGCATACAGATAAAGGAGATATATTAAAATGGGCATCTCCAAGAACCCTTAAGAGAAAGTGGTAAATTCTGAGAAGGGGGAATGTGGTGGAGGTACAAATCGTGCTTAAAGAAGAGCATTTGAAGTCGGAAATGAAAGAAATAGAAAGAATGGGGATCAACCCAAGAAGACGAACACGAGGACGCCATATAACAACACCTAAGATGAGAAGACCTTTCCTTTTATCTTTCCTCCTCTTTCCCTTTTATCAAGTAGTTAGACAGTTTAATCTTTCTTTCTTATCAAGCAGATGGAGGGTTTATTATTTTCCTTTTAGCAAACAGATAGAGGGTTTATTCTATTCCCTTATATCAAGCAGATAGATGGTTTATTCTTTCCCTTTAATCAGGCAGATAGATGGTTTATTCTTTCCCTTTAATCAAGAAGATACAGGTTTTATTTTTCTCTTTTATCAAGCAGATAGAGGGTTTATACTTTTCCCTTATATCAAGTAGATAGAGGGTTTATTCTTTTTCCTTATATCAAGCAGATAGAGGGTTTATTCTTTTCCCTTATATCAAGCAGATAGAGGGTTTATTCTTTTCCCTTATATCAAGCAGATAGAGGGTTTATTCTTTTCCCTTATATCAAGCAGATAGAGGGTTTATTCTTTCTCTTTGATCTGATCAAACGGATAGAGGGTTTATTTTTTCTCTTTTATCAAGCAGATAGAGAGTTTATTCTTTCCCTTTTATCAAGAACCTAAACGGTCTCCTCTTTCCCTTTTATCAGGGAGATACAGCGCTATCTTTCGCTTCTATCAAGGAACTAGACGGCCTCCTCTTTCCATTTTGTCAAGGCGTTTGACGGCCTCTTCCCCATAAGAGGAACGACGATGTGTTTCTCTGACTGCCGTGCTGATGGGACTCAGTGTCCCGTCGGTCTTCCGCTTAGCCTCCCTTCCTACCTTCGCTAACCAATAATTTCCGTCTCTTGTACCAACTCTCAGTCATATTTCCCCTCCCCATGGACCCCCTCGATCACGACCCGATGCTCATTAGGATCATAGAACCAAACACTCGAAATCAAAGATGTTAGGCGTGGTGATCCTAACACGTCAAAAGCCGGTCATCAAGCTGGATCCGTCATTCCGACGTGCCGACCACGCCACGTGTAGAATTTGGTCCGGGTCTTCCAAGGGGTAGCGGAGAAGGTGTATACTACCCCACCCAGTAATAGTAGACGTGGCCAATCAAAGGCACCCAATAGTTCCGTTCCCTTGTTGGGATAAGTATTGGCCGTCACAGGCAGAGGTGGCGAAGACTTGCTTAATGGCTATGGAGAACTAAAATAAAATCCCTTTACTTCCTCCCCCCACAGAAGCAAAGTAGGTCCCCCCCCCCATTGTGCGTCCTCTAGGGCCCCTCCAACCTTCTTCTACCTGAAAAGAAATATAATCCATTACTGGGAGCGGATTGATAGGAACAACCCACTTAGGGAGGCAAGGGATAGCAGGCCACGTCGGTCCGTGCCCCCTTAACGTCCTGCAGTCCTATATTCTCACCCTACAGAGGGCCGGCGTACCAATCCCCTCTCTTTCTCGAATGGGATCCGCGATGTCTTGGAAGGGGGGGAGAAGACCACATGGAAGCCCCCCCAGAGATAAACATGGTCCCGGAGGTGACCTAGCCCCAGACAGCAGGATCTTCCATGGGGTCGACCCCGGGCTCAGTGCCAAGCAATGAACGGAGTCCGCCATGTGTGAGATTCTCCTCAGACGGTTCGGACCCCTTAAAGCTCACAAGGAGAGGAGGGACCTCCTTCCCCGGCCGGTGCCCCTTTGACAGCCAAGACCTCCATTTCAGAGAAGGATATTGCTGAAGCCGCTTCTCTCCTTCCGGCGGAGGAGAGAAGCGGTTTCCTTAAAAGGAATTGCCGGAGATTTAGAGCAAAGTGGGAGGAACTGCTGAAGCTCGTCTCCTCCCGTTTTCCCTTAGCTATCCTTTTGCAGGAGACCATACTGGGCGCGTGCCCCCTGCACAGCCTTCCGGGGTGTAAGGATTTTCAGGAGGATACGCCATTTACCCCCGATATGATGTCTTTGTTCTTCTCTTTGCTTTAAATAACTTCTTTCAGGTAGTAGCAGTGCGGCTGCAACTGGATAGGAGGTATACTGTCATTTCTGTGTACATTCCACCGTCAGCCGACTTCGACACAGGGGACTTCTGCCGGGTCATGTCACGGTTGTGAGACCCTTTCTCTTGCTCGGAGATCAAAACGATAGACACCCCCTCTGGGAAGACTACTCGATTAATCCCCGGGGTCAAGTCCTTGCCAACCTGAGCGACGAGCTGGAGATGGGTGTCCTAAATGTGGATGAGTTTACGTATCACTTCCCGAGAACTGCTTCATTTTCCTTCCTCGATCTATCTTTGTGCTTTTTGGGTGGGGAGGGGGGGGGGGTAGTCGATGACCTTCGTGTTAGTGATCACTTTCCATTTAATTTTCATTATCTGGACCACTGCCACCGGATCCCCTCCCCCGTTGGTGCTTGGAGCGTGGGTGGTGGTCTGCATTTAAGGAAATGACTGATTTTTCTGTCACAGTCGGAGTTTATGTCAGTGGATGAGCTCATTGACTTCTTCTCCGGCAACCTCATCGCCGTGGGCCTAACTACTACTATGCCTAGAGCGTCTGGCCGTTTTGCACGCCGAACGCTTCCGTGGTGGTCGGCCGAGTGTGAGAAGGCCTTCAAACAGAAGCGTTATACCTACATACCCGAATGATTTCACTGTTGGTGAATTACGTTGAGCTAGGGCTAGGTCTGGGTATGTTTCCAAGCACGTCCTGCGTACTTCCCGGCGTGCATATGTGTCTTCACTTAACGGGAAAGACACCTCTAGCAGAGGTTTGGAAGCGAGTCAAAAGGATTCGGGGCAAGTTCTCGAAGAACACCCGTACCGTTTTCTAGGGAATGCGATTGCCTTCTCCGCATTCTCTAGCCGGGATGCTGCTCTGCCAGTATTCAGTACGCCTCAAGATGTCGAATAAGGCCGCCAACTGGACTTTACCTTCAGAGGTTGAGAACCATTAAACTACAGGTTTAGATAAGGTGAGTTGCGTTCTACTCTGGCCTCGTGCGCAAACCTCGCCCGTGGTCCAGACGATCTCCTGTATGTCATGCTTCGACACTTTGGTGAGTGAGGCATAGCCTTTCTGTTAGATTATTTCAACAAGATCTGGGTAGAAGGTATCCTCTCATACTCCTGACAAATCACTATTGTGCTCGCTTTTCGCTAACTTAGAGATATTACTCTATCCCGGCCGGCTCCCGTCCAATCTCTCTAACCTCCAGCCTGTGCAAGTTGATGGAGAAATTGTTAAATGTTAGACTAGTCTTTTCTCTGGACAGCGGAGGCTACCTGTATTTCGCAAGTTACACTCCACGTTGGATGCTCTGTTCCGACTCAAAAATTCAGTCTTGGAGGCCTTCATGCGTACATAGAACTACGCCACGGGTTTTTTTTATCTGGAGAATGCCTTTGATACAACTTGGCGATACAGTTTAATAAAGACTCTCCAAAGGATGGGGGCGAGTGGACGCCTCCAAATCTTTATATCCGAATGTTTGCGAGATTCTCCCACAGGCAGGCGTCCTCAGTGTCGCATTATCTGCCATTAGTATCAACGGCATCACCTCCGTGCTGCCGGAAAATGTTCTTGCTATGCTCTACGTGGATGGCCTTTCGATTTTGTTTGGTGCAGCCCAGATGCCAACTCTAGAGCGTTGACTCCAACAGGCATTGAACTGCGTCTATCACTATGCCAAAGCGCAAATGTTTCGGTTTCCATTGGCCAAGACTAAAGTGGTGCACCTATGCTGCTACCTATGGTTCCACTCCGAACCAGAAATGTTTCTAAATGCGGTTCGCCTGGAAGTGGCGGATTTGTATCGTTTCCTTGGTCTTGTTTTTGAGCGACGCCTCACCTGGGATGCTCATATTTGCAGCCTTAGATTCTCTTGTACCTGCGCAGTGGATATCCTTCGTTCCGTGATATTCAGCACTTGGGGGGGGGGGCTGATAGGGCTATTAGCTTTCTGTTATATTAATCCTTCGTTTGTTTGAAGCTTGACTACGGACGCTAGTTTTATGCTTCCGCAGCCAAGCATGTATTGCGGAAGGTGGACTTCATCTACCACACCGGCCTTTGCCTGGCGACCGGTCTCTTCTCTTCGTTCCCCATCGAGAGTCTCCTTGTCGATGCTGGGGAGATTCCACTCGCTCTGCGCCGTGCACAGTGCATTATTCCTCCGTACGCGCGAGCCTGGCGCCTCCCTCACTCGCGAACAGCTCTAACTGCATCCGTAGCCTAACTCAGCGGTGCCTATGACACCGAGAGACGCCTTTCATACCATAAGACCTTTGGGTTTAGGGCTAGGAAACCGCTTCTAGAGCTTGGTGTATCTATCTGGCCGGTAGCAACCCTGGCTTTGTTCAGGACGTCATCTAATAGGTTACCTACCATATTTGACTATTTTTTGCCACGCCTCTGCTCCTAATGCTTTTACAGCGCCAGGAGTACTGCCTTCAGCCTTTTTGGAGCACAGTTCGTGTCATGCTGGAACCGTGCCAGTTTATACGGATGGCTTCACGTCCCAAGAATGGGTCGATTTCCACCCGGTATCTCCTCTGAATGGATTCAGCGAGACTCTGTCCAGTGTTGCGTCCGTCTTCGCGGCCGAGCTGGTTGCAATACACCGCTCGTTACGCGAGATAACGTGTCGTGCTCGGTACGAATATCTGATTGTGATCTCTAACGACTCACAAAACGCTCTTAGTGCTTTCGTGGCATTAGAATCTCCACGTCACCTGATATGTGGAACTAGAGGGTCTCCGCTTTATCTTTATTCAAAGAGCTAAACGCTCTCCTATTTCCCTTTTTAAGAAACTAGACGGCCTCCTATATATCATTGATCAACGAGTTTGATGGTTTTCTCTTTCTTTTTTATTAGGGACCAAGACCGAGTTATCTTTCCTTTTTATGAAGGAAGTAGTTGGCTTTTATTTTAGATTTTCCCAAAGAGCTAGGCTGCCTTCTCTTTCCATTTTATCAAGGAGACGCGCTCCTCTTTCCCTTTATCAAGGAATTAGAGGGCACCTCTTTCACTTCTATCAATGAGCTAGGCTATACGGCTTCTTCTTTCTCTTTTTTTAATGATCTAGGCGGCCTCCTATTTTCTTTATACCAATGTGCTAGAGGGCATCTTGCCCTTTATTCAAGGAGCTAAATCGGCCTTTCCCTTTTTTGAAGGAGAAAGGTGAATTCTTTCCCTTTTATCATGGCGCTATACAGTGTCCTCTTTCCCTTCTATCAAGTGACTAAACGGCCCTTCATTCCTTTTTATCAACCGGAAAATGGCCTCTTCTTTTCGTCTTATCATGGAGCTAGACGGTCTTCTTTTTTCCTCTTTTTAAAGATCGAAACCGCCTGTTCTTTTCCATACATCAAAGAGCTAAAAGGCGTCCTCTTTCCCCGTTTATTAACCACTTTACATAACCCTCTTCTTTCCATTTTGTCAATGGGTTAGACGACCTCACCTTTCACTTTTAAAGAAAACTAGACGAGCTTATCAAGTAGGAAGATGCCGGCCTCTTTCCATTTATCAACAAGCTAGACAGGCTCATCTTCTTTCCCTTTTTCAATGAATTAGATAGCCTCCTCTTTTACTCCTATCAGTTAAATAAACGGTCTCATCTTTCCCTTTTACCCAAGAACTAAACGCCCTCCTCTTTTCCTTTTATTAAGGAGCTAGACAGATTCCTCTTTTTCCATTACCAATGAGGTAGATGGACCCCTATTTCATTTTTATTAATGGACTAGAGGACATCTTATTTTTTTATCAAGGAGCTAAACGTCCTCTTTTCCCTGTTCTCTATGGACTAGAAGAATTCTTTTCCTTTATCAAGAAGCTAGACTGCGTGCTTTTTTCCTTTTAGCAAGCAGCTAAATTGCCTTTTCATTACATTTTGTCAAGGAGCTAGACGGGCTCCTCTGTCCCATTTGTCAAAGAGAGATAGAATGCCTAATTTTCCCTTTTATCAAGAAGCCAGACCGCTTCATCTTACCTGTTATCAAAGAGTAATACAGCCTATTCTTGCCCTTTTATCAAGAAGCCAGACAGCCTCCTCTTACCCACTTATCTAGGAACTAGTGAGCCCTTCATTCCCTTTTATTTAAGAGAAAAGAGCCTCCCTCATTTCCCTTTTAGCAATATGCTCGACGGCTTCGTTCTCTTTTATAAAGGAGTTAGATCGCCTTCTCTTTTCTCTTTATCAAGGAGTTAGACGATCTCCTTTTTCCCTTTATTCACTGAGCTCGGCGGCATCCTATCCCTTCAATTAAGGACCTTTACGGACTCCTCTTTCTCATTTATCAAGGGGCTATACGACCTCCTCTTTCACTTTTATTAAGGAGATCGACAGCCTCATCTTTCCCTTTTGTGAAGAAGCTATACAACCTCCTCTTTCCCTTTTAGCAGGGAGTTATGTGACCTCCTCTTTCAATTATGGATAGACGGCGTCCTATTTAAATGTTATCAAGGAAGCTCTATTACCTATTTTCCTTTAATCAAGAAGGCCCGATGCCCTTTTATTCCTATTTTATCAAGTAGCTAGAAGGCATCTTTCCCTTTTATGAAGGAGCTAGACTGCCACTACTTTCCCATTTATCAAGGAGTTAGGCGGCCTTCCTTTTCTCTTTTATCATGGAGCTAGACGGCCACCTCTTTCGCTTTTATTAAGCTTTTATTTTATTAAGGAGATAGACGGGCGCCTATTTGCTATTTATCAAGGAGCAAGCTGCCTTCTCTTCCAATTTTATCAAGAACTAGAAGGCCTCATCTTTCACTTTTATCAAGTATCAATATGGACTCCTCTTCCCCATTCTTCAAATAGCAATAAGGCGAAATCTTTCCCTTTTATAAAGTAGCTAGACAGACTACTCTTTCTCTATTTATCAAAGACCTGAACTGCTTTCTCTTTTCCTTGTTTCAAGGACATATACAGCTTGCTCAGTCTCTTATTGCAATGAGCTCGACGGCTGCCTCTTTCAATTTATCAAAGAGCTAGTCTAGCTCCTCTTTCTTTTTTGTGAAGAAGAAAGACGGCCTTTTCTTTCCCTTTTATCAAGTAGCTGAGGGTCTCCTCTCGTCCTTTTCAATTATGAGATGCATCATCTTTACCTTTTATTCATAATTTAAATGGTATCTTCTGTTCCTTTAATAAAGAAGCTAGGTTGCCCTCATTTCCATTTTATCAATGTGCTAGACGGTCTCTTTTTTATTAAAGAACTAGGCTGTGGTCTCTTTCCCACTTGTCAAAGAGTTAGACAGCATCTTCATTCCCTATATTCAAAGAGTTAGACGGCCTCCTCTTTTGCTTTTATCAAGGATATAGCAGGCCTCTTCTTCCCATTTTATAATCGATATATAAGGTCTCCTTTTTTCCTTTTATCCATGATTAGACGGCCTTCTATTTCCATTTTAAAAGGCAGCTCGATGGACTCCTGTTTCTCTTTTAGAAAGGAGTTGCCTGCCTCCTCTTTCCTTTTAACAAGGAGCTAGATTGCCTCCTCTTTCCATTTTGTCAAGAAGCTAGAATGCCTACTCTTTCCCTTTTATCAAGGAACTACACATCCTCTTCTATTCCATTTATTAATAAGCGAGACATCCTCCAATCTCCTTTTTATCAAGGTGAAAGAAAGCGTCCTCTTTCCCTTATATCAAAGAGCTAGATGGCCTCTTCCTCCCCTTTTATCAAGGTGCTATAGGGACTCCTCTTAGTCTTATTTTAAGGAGCTAGATTGATGTTTCTTTCCTTTTTTTGAAGGAACTATACAATCTCCTCTTTTCCCTTTATCAGGACATAGACGGATTCCACTTCCCTTTTTATCTAGGTGGTAGGTGCCTACTACTTTAATTTTATCAAGCAAATTGACTGATACCTATTTCCCTCCTATTTAGTGGGCTAGTTTGACTCCACTTTCTCTTATTTCAATGAGCCAAACGGATTTTCTCCTAGTATAAAGGAGGTAGGCTGTAGCCTCTTTCGCAGTTATCAAGGAATTAGATGGCATACACATTCTCTTTTTTAAAGGTCTTAGATGGTCTACTCTTTCCTTTTATCAAAAAGCTAGACTCACTCATCTTTCCCTATTATTAACGAGATAGCCGGCTCCGTCGTTCCCTTTTTTTCAAGGAACTAGTCTGCCTCCTCTTTCCTTTTTATAATGGAGGAGGATGACATCCTCATTCCCTTTATCGAGTTAGACGGCCTAATATTTCGCATTTTTTAAGGAAATATACGTCCTCATCTTTACTTTTTATCAAGGAGCCAGGCGGCTACATATTCCCCTTTTATCAAGCATCAAAAGGGTCTCCTATATATATTTTAATAAGGAACTAGAGGACATCCTATTTCCTCTTTATCAAAGAGCTTGACATCCTCCATTTTCGCTTTATTAAGAAGTTGGACGGCGTCAAATTTCAATTTTACAAGGACATTGACGGCCTCCTACTTCCCTTTTATCAAGTAGTTAGACGGCCACCCCTTTCCATTTATCAGAGAATAGGACGGCCTCCTCTTTCTCTTTCAGCTAATCGCTATACGGCCACCTCTTTATATTTTTCAAAGGAGTTAAGAGGGCTTCCTCTTTTCCTTTTATTAATTATCTAAGTTACCTCCTATTTCCTTTTTATCGAAGAGCAAGACGACCTCATTTCCTTTTATCAACAAACTAGACGGCCACTATCCCTATTTTCAAGGACCTAGTAAAGCGGGTATATGTATATGTATATATGGTGAGATGGGTGGATGATATATACATATACTCTGGTTGATGGGAATGTTAAGCCTAGATCTTCACCAACCAATGCTTTATAAGAATGAGGAATGAGAATAGAGGAGTCATGTGTTTTATTCTAATAGAGTAAAAATGAGTGTCGTGGTATGACCAGGTGTACGCTGTTATACGCACACTGGCCTACTGGCCGACCGAAATTAAGGCTCCAGCTGGGGATGGCTCTTAGAGTGCTTTAAATATACAGTTGCTAGGCCAAGGAATATTCAAACACCGCTACAAAAATGTATTTTAATAGGACTAAAGATTATATACACATATAGGGCAAGTTAAATGACATTGCAATTAAATATTGACGGTTCCGGCTAAGATGATTGAAACTATCAATTAAGTTTGAACCGAGGTATAATTAATTAAGAAATTATCTTACAATAATGCAAGTTCTAGAGCAAAGGGGATCTTTGAAGTTCGACGGGATAAAGGTGGGAGGAGCGTGACGAACCGAGGTTTATATCCCTTTTACCTTGATGTGCGGCGAGTAGGACCAGGGAGGTAAGTTCGACGTTGAACTTGTGGGCGTCTCATGAGACGCTCAATTCAACTTCAGGAAATTGAAGATGGGAGCCTCTTATCCTTAAGAGGCAAACGGAGGATGCTTCGGGGATTGCTTTTCCGATCCTTAAAATCCGAAGACGTGGTGAGAAGGGCTGAAGCGCGCCTAAAACTATCTCCACAAACAACACTAAGTGACGACTAGCTCTTCTTTGTCTCGTCGAAAATCACTCAATTCTTCTCTGGACGAGAATGTAGTCGATTCCCTCTCGATTAACGAAGACGTTAACAGCTAACGTACTGTACGGCGGCTTCAGACACAATCTGCCTGTGAACCCTGAAGTATCGAATACATACTCCGAAATTATCTAGACGGGGAGAGAGATTCATCGCCAACAGACTTCCGTAATTGCCTTGGGTCGCGATAAGGGTCCATAGCGAGAAGTCGCGATGCTCCCTTAATGGTCTTTTCATTGTCCTAATTTTCGCATTATATAGGGAGGATAAATGCGCAGCGCTGCGAACGGGACGTGCGGCCGACTAAATTCGTCTGCGACAATGGCGTTTCGCCCTCGCGCGAATTGCTTGGTGCAGACGGTTAAAAGCGAACTGGGGAAGTCAGGAGGGGGGGAGATGACGGAGAACCATATTTTTCCACAATGAGAATAGGCAACTGGCAATTTCAGAGGAAACTAAGAGGGGTATGTTTTTATATTCATTTATAAATTAACTAGAAAGATATAGAAGTCAAACAAAGAGCAAGGAGAAAATGAGAAATACACAGAATTAGAATAATGAATTGGATCGAATATAAATGTAAGTTAGAGAAATTATATATTCGAATAAATATTTATATAAATTTGAGTTAGAAATTATGGAATAATATATTGGATATATTTAATATAATTTACAGTATATATTATATATTTAATGTATGGATGGATGGACTTGAGAATAGTTTTGGATTTTGGACACAGAATAATTGCTCGAATTATAATCTCAAGGGGACTTTGTCTGACGATAACGAGAACACGAGTGAACTAAAATTGTCAGCGAACATTGGAGGAGAGGGAGGTTAATGTTGATTGGCTGATTTAAAATACGTCAAACAAGGATTTGGATTGGTTGAATTATATATCGCACAATGTATAGGATAATTATTATCGGACCATACGTAAAGTAAATTTTGCTGGAAATCGTATAAGTGATATATGATTGGAATTGTCGTACATGAATATGAATTAATGGAAGCGAGATGAGTATTCTCTTAGACGGGTAATTATACTTTTGTAGGGGCTAGCAAGGATGTTAGTTGCTACAATACTCCCCCTTAAGAGAGTTACCCCTCCCGTTGCAAAAAAAAGAGTTAATTTGGATATCTCCGAGGTCTCTTTACAACGCGATCGGACAGTGTTATGACGCCGCTGGGCTGGCTACGATTAGGGGAAATGCCACCAAATGTGGGCGAGGTACTGTAACAGGCGAAGATGGACGGATCGATGATAATCCGCTTGGTTGTCCTCTCTGAGCTGGCGTCCGGTGATCTCAGAACGTTTAGAGTCTGGTCTGCTGTTTGCAGGGTAACTAGAGGTGGGGAAACGGACTCCTGACTTTGCAGCTCTGCCGACGAGGTTTCCTGCGATAAAAGAGGAGGCGGCAGCAATCGAAAAGGAGATAAGGGCGGGGTAGAGGTGATTGTGGGTGAGTTTAAATGATGGCGATTTAGGGGAATCACTGGACCATTTTGAGAGATAGATGTAGGAGAAAACGATGGCTGTTCGGTGTGAACAGCATCAATAAAGGCGGGTTTCAAGCGATCCAGAGAAACAGTATCCTACTTGGCGCCAAACTGTAGGACAAAGAATTTGGGCTTCCTAGAGATGATGAAAAATGGTCCATAATTCACGGGTTGCAAGGAGGAGCGAGTTGAATCAAGATGGACAAAGACGTTGGAACAAGTTGCCATCTCTTTTGGCACGAAAGGTTTCTGAGAAGCAGGCACTGTTGGGGCAGTAGGCCTAACTTCGGCCATCACACGTACCAAATTGTGTACGAATGAAGCAGGATCGAGATAGGAAGGTATAGTGTGGTCAGTAGAAGAAAAGAGTTGACCAGGAATACAGAGTTTGGTACCGTAAAGTAGTTCTGCTGCAGACCAAGCAAAATCCTCTTTCAAGGATGAACGAATGCCCAAAAGAGTCAAAGGTAGCTTTTCCACCCAAGTGATATTAGGATCGGTGGAGTGTAAGCTTGCTTTGAGCGTCCGATGCAAACGTTCGACGACCCAGTTGCTTTGGGGGTGGTAGCTTGTGGTACGAAGGCGAAAGAAACCAATAACTGCCATGAGTACAGCTCTCGTGAAAAAGTGCTGGATCTCTTTTGAGAATGAGTTAAAGATTTTGAGAAGAACGAGAGAGGTTGCCATGAGTCACCAATCATTTGTTGCAAGGTTTCACCTACATGGGTGGCTGACACATCCGAGGCAAAACTTATATGGGCCCCTGGGCAAGAATAGGCCAATGAAACAGCGGAGGCCATAGCCTCCTTGATGCGAGAAAAAGATTCGCACCCCTCGGAAAACCATGACAGGGAGAGTTATTGTTGGTGATTGAGAGGAGAGTGTAGAGTGGTTGCATTATTTTTGAAACGTCTACAATAAATCTATGGTAAAAGTTAACCATCCTACAGAACCGAAAGAAGTTCCTTTAGTGAAGAAGGTCGAGGGAAGTCCCAAATAACAGAAACTTTATCCTTGAGAGGACGAATTCCGTCAGGAGAAACATGATGTCCAAGAACGGAGAGTTGTGCGACACCAAATAGGCACTTAGAAGTGTTGAGTACGATCCCATACTCTTCAAGTCGAGCGAAAACCTGACGAAGGTGAGATAGATGCTCCTCTAAAGCCGAAGATGCTATCAGGGGGTCGTCTATGTAGCAAAATATGAAAGGAAGACCTCTCAGAACCTGATCCATAAAACATTGGAAGGTCTGGCCACTGTTGCGAAGACCATAAGGCATTCGGTGCATGACGAAGGAAACAAATGGCGTGGTAATAGCTGTCTTTGGGATGTCATCTGAGTGAATAGGCATCTGGTTGAAAGCACGAACCAGATAGAGTCGAGAAAGGATTGAACAACCGAAGAGAGCAGAGTTGAAGTCAGACAGGTAGGGGGAGGGGATATCTATCGGGATTAGTACAGGCATTTAGTCGCCTGTAATCCCCTACAGCTCTGTACTCACCTGGAGTGGATTTGGGTACTATATGAAGCGGAGAAGCCCAAGGAGAAGTAGAGGGGGATAGCTATGCCAGCTTTGACCATGAAGGTGGACTCTTGCTTCATTAAAGCGAGTTTATCTGGGGATAGTCAATGTAGGCAGGAGAATACAGGCCCTCCGGTCATCTCTATCCGGTGAACAACGCTGTGTTTAATATGCGTCTTTTGTTGAATTTGGGGATCGACTGATGAAAAACGAATAGAGAGAAGAGAACTGTGCGACGAGAAAGATGAACCTGAAACTGTGAGTGAGGTAGTGCGATCGATAAGCTTGCGGTTACGAGAATCGACCACATGGTCGTAGGCAGAGAGAAAGTCGAGTCCCAATATAGGAACGTCGACATTAGCAACAATAAACGTCCATCGAAAACTCTACGGAGGCTGAGAGACAATTGAAGGATACGTCTTCCATAGGTCCTTATATCCGAGGAATTAGCGGCTTTAAGGACAATATCAGAGGATGATCAAGGTTTATTGTCCAGAGATGCTGGAATAACACTACATTGAGCACCAGTGTCTACTAAATATGAAAAGCCAGAAAGTGGGTCGTAAATGCGAAACGGTGGATCAACCTGAGTAAGTGAAGGAAAGGCAGAGGTGGTAGACCCATTGATCGCTTGAGTTTTTAGTTTAAAGTAGGATTGGAATTATTAGGATGAGAAGATTGAGGATGGAATGGAGCATCAGATTGAGAAGAGTGAATTGGTTGTTGAGGAGATGAAAGTGGTGGATGAGCGTTAGAAGAAGGAGTACTGGTAGTAAATACGCGCGGGCTGTAAGCACCTTACGGCTTGTGCACCATATTTGTTGTGGTACTAGCACCAATTAGTTGCTTGGATGAAAGTAACGCTAGGAGTAGTACGACAGTGAGGAGGGCGGAATTGTGAAGAACGAGCATGTGGTTGAGAATAGGATGAGTGGTACTATTGGAAAGGCTGTATATATTGTACGGCGTTACCACCAAACTTCTTATGGTACCAGCATAGACTCTTTGGTTGAGAGTGGGGAAGATTAGGTGGAGAGGGATAGGCGGAAGGAGGATGAGTAAATGAATGCCGCGCCTCACCTCTTGTGTTAGAATGTCCTCGTTAGTTTCGTCTTCTAGAGCACCAACGGCGCCTGTCGTTCCATTCACCCTTGTGACTGTGCTCTCGCGCGGTCCCACATTGGAGTTTTAGATGTTTTAGCTCCCCTTCGATTCTCTCCAACGTGGCAGGTAAGTTCCGAGCCGGAGGTAAAGAGGCGTTACACGAGTCCAGCAGGTTGTCTGCAGACTCCGTAGATAACCTGACCTGTGAAATGTTTAGATTAGTGGGGATTAGGTTTTGTGGGACAGTCTCCCAATTAACGTAGGTATTTAGATATATAATTTTGGCAGATGCGGCCAATTGGTCCACATTGCTGTGCTCCCCGATCATAATAAGGGGCCTAATGTGGTCAGGAATCCCACGCATAAAGATCGCTGTTATGAGAGGATCAAAATGCTCACAGTTCGCACCTTTAGCTCTGATTAACTCTTTTAGATGTTCGAGGAAACGCGTGGGGCGGCGGTCACCCATCTCTTGCGTATTTAAGAGCTCGCGTAAATCCTCAATCTGGGATCTTCCGAACTCCATCTTAAATGCATGCTTCAAATCTTCCCATACACCCCTCCTCCAATATCTCCCGAAACAAAGTAAAAATACTCATGGGGACTCTTTGCGTGATGTATATTATGCGCTCTGGGTCGGATATCGGTTGATGAGCCATAAGAACTTCACAAATTTCCAACCAAGTGATAGGGCTGGACGCATCAAAAGCGGAAAGCATGATGGGAGGGTTGTTGGTGCCTTGGGCGCTGACATCCTGGTTGCTAACCCTGGATGTCTAATTACCGCCGGCGAGCTACTCGTTGATGAAATCGAAAAAGAGAGGCAAGCTTGCACAGACGAATGAAGTGTGGCCGTAGTGGTTGAAGTAGCAAAATTCATACTGGTCCGAGGGAAACTCTCCATCATATGTGTTTTTATTAAGAGATGTGTGGTCTGAAATTATTCTGGTTGTGGAAATAAATTACGAGGAGATTTAATAAGAAATGGAGTACTAAGGAGAATGAAAAGAAAAGTTAATTCAAGGCTTGAGTGAAATCAAAAGGGACAAACTCAAACTTTCCTCTAGGTGACTGAAATGGGAGGCGGAACCGGTTGAGTTCAATTTTGGGAGGGTATCCAAAACGTGGAAATAATATATTTCACGTAACTTGACTGTAACCTATATCTTGAAACGGGTCTGAGGGCACCAATAAAGCGGGGATATTTATATATGGAGAGATGGGTGGATGATATTTACATATAGTCTGGTTGATGGGAATGTTAAGCCTAGATCTTCACCAACCAATGCTTTATAAGAATTAGGAATGAGAATATGATGATGATGTACGCAATTTTCGAAGAGAGATGTTATAGTGGAAGATATAGTGGGTGAAAAAATTAAAGATGGGGGGGGGGCCCTAGTAGGGAGGGCATCACTTTATTTTTAATGGTTATTTTTTTACTTTATTTGCTTATTTATTTTATGTCTTTTTGTTTTCATGTGTTTGTAGTGTTCTTCTTATTGTATTTTTGTGTCTTCTTCTCTGTCTTTTTACTTTAAGTTTAATAGTGTTGTTGTTTTTTAGCATTCAAGCCTTTGATAGCTTATTTGCCAACAATGCAGTTCTGTGTTGTTTGTAGTCACATTTTACGTGTGTAAATGTGTGGGATTAGTTGTGTTGTGTTTTGACGCTTTTATGTATATATTGGGGTTATGTTGTTACGCGTACATAGTTTTGTGCTCGGGAACCGGCTTCTTCGTGAGGCTTTCGCCCGTAGCCACACAGGTATATTCAGCCTGCCGCCTGCTCCCTGGAGGTTTGGAATGACATCGTCCGTTAGAGTGGACCAGATCTTCTTGCCCAGCTTCTGGGTGACGACATTGATGGGCTCCAAGCGTTTCCTCCGATGCAGGACGCTTTGCCTGACACGGTCACGCCTTCTTACTTTATTAATAAGCAGAGAAGCAGTGTTCTGGATACGCTGGAGCCTCTTCATCGAGGTTTTGTTTGCCGCTTGGGACACCACTGCGGGGTAGATCAGCATAGCCCGGACATACATCATATATAATTTTCTGATGTTAGCCGAGCTAAGATCTCTAAACCTGTAGAGCTTGGAGATTTCTCTCTTCGCCAGGTTCCGCCTCTCCGTGTGGTGTCTCGAGTATACATGGTCGGTGATTTTAAGGCCCAGGACGGTGCCTTCGGCGAAGTAGCCATACCTCCTCCTATCTATGATGATGGGCCATGTCAACTCGTGGTTCAACGGGACAATTTTGAACTTGTCCCTGTTGGTCCTGATTTTCCATCGTCTCTCGTATCGGCTGATGTTGTTGATTTCCGCTATAGTACGGTCCGCCTGCGCCCTTGCTTTCCTCTCCAGGCACGGGACAATTTGTGTGACGTCATCTGGGTATTGCAGATACATCGTGTCCCTGTGCACCGGAGTTGGGAGGTCGATGGTGAAGACCAAGTAAAGCAGAGGACTCAGGCAGCTTTCCTGAGGGACGCCCGACTTTAATTCGAATTCGGGGCCTCTGTGCCCTTCAATCATGAGACATGCCCTTCTGTCCATGATGAAGTCACAGAGGATCCTTTCCAGGATTGGGTCTAGCTGGAGGTTCAGAATCTTGTATTGAAGTCCTTCCAGCCAGACTTTGTCGAAGGCCTTCTGCACGTCCCTCAACACAATGTCTACATAGAACCTGGTCGCTTGGGTGTATGCTACTTTCTCAGTTAGGAGCGCCAGGGCGGTGTCTGTGCCCCTTTTTTTGCGGAACCCGTGCTGTTGTGGGTTGTGTGCTCCTAACTCGCTCAGTTGAGCTTGTAGCCTGTTAGCTAGAATCTTTTCGAAGATTTTACCCTGCATCTCAAAAAGAGAGATGGGGCGATAGCTTGCCACCTCGTCTGGGGGCGTGTTTTCCTTCGGGATAAAGATGATTTTGGCCATCTTGTATCCATCTGGGAAGTAGCCTGTATTCAGGGCGGCATTCATCGTGTTTGCCAGTCCATGAATAATTTGCCTTGGGGCATTTACGAGGTTGTTTTTCGTAATTCCACACCAGCCTGGAGCCCTCTGCTTGAAGGACCTTATGGTGTTCAAGGTCTCTTCTACAGTTACCGGGCATCCGTGGTCAGCCATCACTCTTTCCTGTGATACTTGCGGATGAGGGGGTGTTCTATGTATCATTGTGCCGAGGTCGTCGAGCAGTTGGTCTTCGAAATCCTGGTCGAAGTCATCGTTCTCCTCTGGTGTTATAGCGAAAATCGTCTGCCAATGTGATCTAAATCTTCTTTCGAGAGACTCTGGATCCTCTATGATGTCGTCTCCTCCCTTGATTTTGGTTCTGGGTCTGGGAGGTAATCCCCTAATTCTCCGGATGTTATTCCAGAATTTTACGGGATCACTCTCCCTGTCCAGCCTCCCGCTGATGTCATTCCATATCGTCGTCTGTTTTTCTAATATGATGTTTTTCAATTCCAAGCTTAGATGTCTTATTCTGGCCGTCCTTTTCCTATTGGTACCTGTCCTGCCGATCTCATCATAGATTGCTCTATATTCTCGGGCGATTTCTCTCATCTCGTCCGTCCACTCAGGTTGTGGGAGCATTTTATAGGAGATTCTGGAAACACATCTCTCGTCGGCTTGAATGAGGAGATCGGTGATCTTGTTGATCTGCTCATCAATTTCTTCGAGATTAGCGTCTCCCAGATGAGTTGGTTGGTATGTACTGAGTATCTCTCTATAGAGCTCCCAGTCAGCTTTCGCGTAACTTTTCCTGAGTATGACAAGCTTGAGTATTGGTGCTAGCGAGATGGTAGTGAGAATCGGGATGTGGTCGCTCGGAACCACTGGCCCGGGCTCATTGACAATGTTGAAGGGGAAGTTTTTAGATGTCAACACAATGTCCGGCTTGGGAAATCTGGTCCGGCCCTCTGGAGTCTGTCTCTTACGAGTAGCATCTCCAGGTTTCTTCCCCTTGGATCGGTTCTTCCGTAGCCTGATGCACGGCATCTGCATTAAGATCACCGCCAAGCAATGTCAACTCCCCACGCCCGAAGAGGTTGTAGAGATTAGGGATCGGCAGGTAATCGCGTCGCGGCGGTTGATAGGCCGCCGCTACGGTCAGGTCTCCAACTAGGGTAGGTATTGCTACTGCCACGAATGATTCATCTAGGCCTGGAAGTGTTTTATATGTAATGTTGTTTCGGATCGCGATGGCAGCGCCATCGTACCTTTCCTGTGTGTGGTTTTTGCTAAAGATTGTGTAGTTGGGTATTTTTATGTTGTTGACGTTTGTATCAACGCCATGTTCTGAGATGAGGATTAGGTCGGGATCCACTTTACGAAAAATGTTTCCGTAAGGAATGTGTTTCCCTACCCATCCGTTAACGTTAATTGCCAGTATCTTTAGTGTGTTGTTAGTGTTTTCCATGTTAATGTGCTGTTGTGTATGTGTGTGCTGTTTTAGTCTTGATTAGTGGTTTTCGGTGTGTGTAATTTTTCCGTTCCGAATTCTTTTGAACTCTGCTTCGCTTACGGCGAGGCAGGAGTCCCTGTATATTTTAATTCTAGCCTCCATGAGCTCCGCTACTACCAGCGCTTCACGGTCTGGGGAATCATAGGACCATTTTAGTAGTCCTGTTCTTGCCCCTTCTATGATTTCTCCTATCTTGGGTTTTTTTGGAAACAAAGTGTCTTCAGTCCTAAAGAATTTGATGTTGAGGTCTTCCCCATCAAATTCCCTGACTTTATTCACACTTCTACTCCTGTTTTTAGTGGGATGAGGGATCTCCCGTTCGTCCTCGGATGAGGAGGCCGAGCTTTGGAGATTTCCTTCCGCCTGCTTAAGACGTCTGGCTGCTCTTTTCGCGCTTTCTTCCCTCTTTTTTATTGCGGCTAGGCGTGGGTCTTTGTTAGGGAACCTCTGTGGGATGTTTTTCTTTTTTGCCTCACTGGAGTTACTCTCTTTCACCTCGGTTTCCCGTGGGAATGGTGTCGCGGGCGCCTCTCTTTGGTTGCCAATTTGCACTTGGAGGACATCCCCTGAAGGGGGGTTCTCCGGGAACCACATTTCTGCGAGTGTGCGCATAGAGGATGCACGTAAGAATTTTTGTGGCGTCCTTGTCGTCCTTGTCAACTTTGACGTATGTTTTGGGGACCTGGCTGTTCAAGGCGCTTGCAGAGGGGGTGGTTCTTGTTGCTTGGGCATAGGAGGTGTTTGCCCTCCTTATACCTTCCGCTCTCTTCGCTTCCGTCTTCTTCTGGATAATCTCCTTTTTGGGGGGACATGACATCGCCATCGCCCCATGTCTTTGGCCCCAATTCGGGCACTTCTCCTCCTTGGCCTGGCATTCGCGCCAGCCGTGCCTCTTTTTGCTGCACTTTGAGCAGGTTGCCTCCTGCTCCTTGCAATCCTTGGTTGTATGGCATTCCAGACGTTAGCAGTTGAAGCAGATCTGCACGGGGATGTATTCCTCGCGTTCGACCTGCTACCCACTGATCTTGGCGTTGAAGAGAAGTAGACCTCTCTCCTTGGCCTTTGCCGCCATCTCCGTGTCTGTGAAGACAACTTTGAAAACGTAAGCGTATTCCGAATTGTCCCTTTTGTTTCGGAACTTGATGACCTCAGCCACCTTTGCCCAGTTCTGGTTCCTCTCAACCTCCTCCTTTATCTCTTCTTTTGTGTGCTGGCCTACCCATGGGTCCAGCCGTCTGCACACGACGCTCCTGTGCGCCTGTATTTGGAGGGGGGGGGGGCGTGGTTGGTTGGAGGTTTATCTCCATTAGGTGTTTTACTCCTTCTTCCTTCGTGAGCGTCTCGATGTCTTTTTCTTTTTCGCATACGGCGACATAACCAACGGGAGTATCGATTAACCTGAGTACGCCTACGTTGAGCTTACCGAACAGGGTCTTGTACACCGTACCCTTGTCCGGTTTTGCCTGCCCGCCAACACACCTAAGCGGGACTCTTGGCGCATCCTGTGCCCCCCCCCCGAGGGTTTTGAATCGCGACTGCTCCCCAACATACCATAGAGACGGTTGCATGTCCCTCTATGGTCCTGGAAGGGGCCTTCGTCGTAATGGGCACCGAAGGTTGCGGTCCGTCCCTTGTCCGGAATATTTCTGACATTTTCCTCTACTGTGGGCTAATCCTCAAACCAGCTTCCTCCAATGCCCCCAATTATGCCAATGCAACTGCTAGGCATAGTTGGGACGAAACATGAATGGCAAATCCCCCTCACATCTGACGGCCGTTCACGCAGGGGGGCAGGCCGGGGACTTAGGCAGTCATCTGCTTAAGTGGGGCCGCTAGAAGAAAAGATGAAGTTAGTATGATAGGGAGTGGTGATGAAAAATGCGTACTATATCTCTTTTGGAACTTTTCAGAGGCGTTTGGGAAATTTTTCCCAAAACTTTCCCTCCTTTGCCGGATGTGAGATGCTGTCGGAGCTGTAGTTTTACCAAGAATTCTTCACCGTCAATGAGAATAGAGGGCTTGACTTGACTTTGGTGTATAGAAAGAACAGAGAGGGACCGCTGTAATACGGCAGTCAGGTAGTCAGAGAGGAGCGTTGCGGAATATAATTAAGAAAGGGACAGCGAAAGTAGATAGGTCGGTGGCTATACACCGAAGCGAGGTGTTGTTATGAGGGTGTAGGTTATGTGGTATTGACTGGGCGAGGGTTGGGGGCAAGTCAGGAGGGGGAGGCTGACAGCTCAACCGGAAACGCGTTATTCACGATGCCTATTGGTTTATGCGAAGAACGGTACGGATGGCAGGTGTTCGTGGGCCGCGGGATATCGCAGCGCCATCGCGTACCTTCTCACGTGTAGCGAGGTGTAAAGTGGGTCTGTGGTGAGTTTTTCGAGTTGTTTTGTAAGTCTGCGCTGAGCCTTTCGCTTCCAGGTGTCGCTCGAAGCTACGAGCGACAGTGGGGCGTACGTGAGAATGGGACGCACGAGTGCTTTATATAAGTGTAGTTTTAATTTTTTACTCGCTGGGTAGGTTCTACCCAGCGATGCGTTTGTGCGTGAGGCTCTTGCTTGTATTATGTTTTGGTGTAAGTTGAACCTGAGGGATTTGTCGAATGTTACCCCCAGGATTTTGGTGCACTGTGTGTATGCGAGCCTTGTTGGGTTTTGGTGGATCATGTCTGGTGTGTGTGAGTAGATTTGTAGGTTGTGCATGAAGTGATCTCTAGCGCCGTAGAGTGTCATCTGTGTCTTCTGAGGATTCGTGGCAATCAGCCATTTATCCTCGTAATCTGTCTTCTCATCAAGTATTCTTTGTGCGTGGAGCGCGATTTCTTCGGGGGCTCGGCTGCTGACGAGAATGGTCTCGTCGTCGGCGTAGGCCACTGTGTATGTGTGAACACAGTTTTCTGGTGGGCGTGGGATGTCATTCGTGAACATAATGTAGAGTGTGGGTGCCAGAACTCTTCCTTGGGGAACGCCTGAGCGTGGTGTGAAGGGTCTTGAAAGGGTGTTGTTGTATCTGATGTGGCAGCGCCGTCCAGTGAGGTAGTGTGAGAGGAGCCTTCTGGTGCAGAGAGGTAACTCCGTGTTGTTGGCGAGTTTCCAACGGAGTCCCTCGTGCCACACCTTGTCAAAGGCTTTCTCCACGTCCTTACTGACGGAGAGAGTTTTTTTGGTGTTTTTGTCGTTTCTTCTGTATTCTGTCATGTACGATGGTCACGGCCGCCTGAGTGGACCTGCCTCTCCTGAACCCGTATTGATGGGGGAAGAACCAGTCCCTCTCTTCCAGGAACTCCCGTAGGCGGCAGTTGACCATTCGTTCGAGTATTTTGCCTAGGTGCTCTAATAGAGCAATAGGCCTGTAATTGTTTGGGTGTTTGGGGTCTTTGTGTTGTTTATGAAGGAGTATATTGTGAGGGACTTTGAATATTTTGGGGAAGTGGCCTGAGGCTAGTGAGGCGTTGAATAGATGTGTGAGTGTGGGGTATATGTCTGCGGGGAGGTTATGTATGAGTCTGGCTGGTAGACCGGAGGGGCCAGGGGCGCGTTTTGGTGTCGATTTTATGTAGTGTTTTGTTTCTTCGACGGTGATTGGAGTGGTAAGTGTAAACGTATAGTCGATCACCTCCATACGTATCAGTGAAGCAGGCCTCAGCTCGTGAGCATGAGTCCGGCACCACTCTTGAATGTCTTGGAAGTGCTCCTGCGCATGTGATTTTGGTGGGTTGTGGGTGTGTACTGTTCCCAGTGGGACCTGAATGCGTCGAGTATGTCATTAGTGTCTGTGAGTGTGTGGTTGTTTATTTTCAGTGTTATTGGTTTGGATGGTTCCGTACCCAGCATCCTTTTCACGTGCCGCCAGAAGAAGTAAGGGTCCATGCAACGGGTGTCGTCCGCGATGCGGACGACCTCACGCCACTGCCGGTTCCTATCTAGCTGCACGCATTGAAGGATGCAGGCACGTAGTTGGTTGATGTTGTGTTGTCGTGGGCCTCTGGTGTAGTGGTTGTTGTACTGTGTGATAAGTCTCTGTGTGTGTATTGAAAACGTGAAATGTTTTAAGCAGGTGTAGTTTTTGTGTGGTGAGTGTAGATTACGTGCGGTGGTTATGGTGTCTAAAAGTGAGCACCAGTGGTGGTCTATTTGTCCTGGATTGGTGTTCTCCAGGTCGAGGTTATGTGGTGTGTTTGTGGATATGTGGCTCCTGAATTCAGCTCAGTTTGTGTTTTTCTAATCGTATAGAGGTGATGTGGGGATAAGTATGGGGGATGTGGATATGAGAAGGCATATTGGTATGTGGTCTGATAGTACGTGGGGACCGGGTGCAATGTGAGTGTAGAATCGTGTGGCATGGTCGTTACGGAAGACCACATCCGGGGATGTGGTGCCTCCGCGCTGGCCGAAGAACGTGGGGAAGGCAGGGCCGATGTGTTCGCTGCGCAGCGGTAACGCCGCAAGGCACCGGCCAAGTAACTACCCGCATCGTTCGTATTGTTTGAAAGGAGTGTGGGGTGAAAAGCGTTGAGGGCCCCCGCGAAGAAGTTATGTAGGTTGTGGTTTGAAAGGGCCCGGAGTGGGACTTCTAAGTTTAGCTGTATTCGTGGTGGTCTGTAGTGTGTGGCCAGTATTATGGGGCCAAAGCTTGTGTCAATTTTGCAGGCTAGAAAGGAGGTGTCGCGTGTGTTGACGAGGGAGTGGTGTATGTTGCGCTTGACTAAGATCGCAGATCCTAGGTGCCGCGCCTGTGGGGATAAGTATGTGTGATAGCCTGCAATGCGGAGTCTGTTGTTGGGAGGGTGTAAGCTGGTGGAGTTCAGGAGTATGATGTCGGGTCTTTGTGTGTTGAGTACTCAGTTCGCGACCGTATGGCGAATACCGTGCCAACTGCGTACGTTTAGTTGTATTATGCTAATACGACCTATTGTCGTGGTCTTAGTGCGCGGGAGGCTGATTTGCCAGGAATCGTCCCCTTCTCCTTGGTTATTGCCCAGGAGGCGTGAGGGGCGAGTACCTTGACTCGTGTCGATGTTTGTTTGTGAGTCACGGCAGTGTGATTGGGTGGGGGAGCCGTAGTGGGTGGAGGAGTGTGTTCTGTGGAGGTGGTGGCTTTGGATGGGGTGGTGTCTTGGTGGGGGGAGTTCGTGACGGAGGTGGATGGCGTAGAGCTGGAGGATGAAGGGCTAGAAGTGGTTGAGGAGGTACAGATTATGAGAGGAGGGGTGTCGGGGGAGAGAGGAGGTAGGGACGGCGGAGGGGGGTTGAGGGAAAAAGAGTCGGAGGAGAAGGAGGGAAAGTTGAAGGGAAAGGAGTCTTAGGTGAAGGGGCGGAAAGCGGAGGAGGAGTGGAGTGAGAAGGAGTAGAGTGAAAAGGGGTGTCTTGAGAAGGGGAGGATTGAGAAGGAGTGGATGGGGGAGCAGTAGGGAGCGAGGGAGGAGTGGAGACGACAGGAGAGGGGGGGGGTTGTTTGTCCCGTGCCTGTCTACGCGGATGGGGCTTGGGGGTGAAGTTTTTGGGATTGGCACGGGGTGTAGTGGACTGCGAGGGGGTTGGGGTGACAGTGGGAGCTGTGGGAGAGGAGGCGGAGATGGGTGCGAGGGGGGTGGTGGCAGTGGGAGGTAGGCGGGGTTTTGATAGAGGGGTGGAAGAAGTGCGAGGAGGATAGGTTGTTTGAATGGGGGCGGGAACAGTGGCTAAGGAAGGTGCAGGGGCAGGACAGGCAGCGGGGAGAGCGTGGTGAGAGTGGGGGGCGGTGGTTCCCTGCGGGCAGAGGTGTGTTCCCGTCGGGGTGGGGAGGAGTGCGGGTCTAGTTGTGTGTTCGTCTATTAGAGCGAACACCTTCTCAGGGAAGGTGATTTGCTCTATGCCGTTGGAGGCGAATAGCGTGTTGAGGATCTTCGCGTATAGTCGAGGGTCGCCCGTCGACATGTCCTTTGCCACCGCTGAGAGCAGGGTGGCCAGGTGTAATTTGGTTTTTGTGTTGTCGCTGGGGGGGGTGGGGTTTGGGTGGGGGTGTAGAGTGGGGTGGGGGTGGGCGTGTAGAGTGGTGTGGGGATGGGGGTGGTAAAGTGGTGTGTGGGTGTTGGTAGTAGTGGGGGTCTCTGAGTGTTATGAGCTGGGGTGGGGGGGGGGATGTGTGGGTGGGGTGTGGTTGCTGCAGAGGGGGTTGGGTGCGTCTGGGGTAGAGCAAGGGGAGCCGGCAGCGTAGCGCTGGCAGCAGCGGCGAATGTCATGGTGAAGGGAGGGGGGGCGGAGTGTGTGGTTGTGTGCGTGTTTAGTTGTGGGTGCGGATGGCCTCCACGGCGTCGTGTTGTGCCTTACCTAGGTAAGGGCACCTGGGGTTGACGGCGACGTGGTCACCACCACAATTTGCACAGCGGGCTGTGGTGGAGGTGCAAGACGTGTAGTGGTGCCCCACTACACTGCACTTGGAGCAGATTAGGTCTGCAGAGCATGTGCTGGTGCTGTGTCCGGTCTTGTAGCACCGGTGGCACTGTGTGAGTCTTATGTTATGCTGCTCTTCTATGTGTTGAGGGTTTGTGAGGGTGCCGCAGACCTTGATACCTTGGTCTAGCAGCATGTTTTTTGTGTTGTCACTGGACAGTGTTATCACTGCCCAGTTCCTTGACCTGTTGAAGTAAAGGTCCTTGACGACCTCTTCCCCGTACTCCTGACGGAGGTGCGAGCGGAGGTCCTCGTTGGTAAAGGCCAACCACAAAGGGTTAGTCCTTGTGACTCGTATCTGGTATCTTTTTATGATACCGTCAGCGAGTCTAGTCTGTAGGTTGTGTGTGTTGAGTGTAGTGGTGGCATTTTCGTGGAACGTTAGCGCGTCCTCCTGTGAGCGGAAGACGAGATTGTGGCCTGTGCGTAATTTTATGATGTTCGTGATCGGTGTATCATGAGTGGAGGCTAGGTTTAGTAATGTGTGGTGGTCGATTGTGTCTGGTGTTGAATCAGTTGTGTGTGTAAGTATAAGGTGTGATGTGTTTGCTATTTTTGATTAAGTTTAACTTTTTTTTCTTAGTTTGGGAGAACCCACGCCCCGCCGATGAGGACCCCGCGAACATGACTCGGATGTGGTGAAGGGTGATAGATGAGTATGGACCTGGTTGGGCTCCTCAGAGGGTGTAAAAACATGGCGGACTTAATGATGACTGAAGACAGAATCAACTGACTCCAGTCGGGGTGCCGGCCCCTCTATTGGGTTTTGGTTATTTAACAGTTACGTCCGACATCTCACAGAGACGGAAGAGTCTCCCTCTGTGGTCCTGGACGGTGGCCGCAGGGTAGGTTGTTATACCTCCCCACGTTTGTAACTGAATCCCAAACCAGGTTGCTTCTTCCTCTGGGTTCCGCAGCGGGGTAAGCCTCAGACCTCCTTTCCCCAGAGTTTTCAATTATGCCTTTTCTAAGTAGAACGGCATAGTTGCAACGAAGCTATAGGTGTAAAGTCACGTTCGTGGAGCCAGACATCACGGCGGAGCAGGGATGGGGGGGGGCAGGGGGTGACTTAAGGTCCTATTTAGGTCCGGGGGTATCCGGTAGGTTGGTGAGAATCTCGTCC
Source organism: Ceratothoa steindachneri (assembly GCA_963969495.1). Classification (NCBI taxonomy): domain Eukaryota; kingdom Metazoa; phylum Arthropoda; class Malacostraca; order Isopoda; family Cymothoidae; genus Ceratothoa; species Ceratothoa steindachneri. Next base: position 175,801,894 of record OZ018321.1, read on the forward strand.
TCGAGAAAAATCGTTGGTGAACAGGAGTGTCCTAGAGGTGACTCTCCCTCGACGTTTCCTCCTTTGCTGGCTAAGACTTCTCTTAGGTTGTAGTGTTCACGTTGGAATTCGATCGCTGTATGTCCTCCTGCGTCTTGAATAGAGGAGTCACGTGTTAGATTCTAATAGAGTAAAAATGAGAATAGACAACGGCAATTTCAGAGGAAACTAGGAGTGGTATATTTCTATATTTATTTATAAATTAACGAGAAAGATATAGAAGGATTGTGCTGGGCGAATTTTTCGTACGCTGTAGCATTGCCTTACTACCCTCTGAAGAGCGTTTTAAACTCCCGCGTGCTATAGGAAGAAAGACTTTTGAGCCTTCGCCATCTAAGAACGCGACTGCCCTGGGTATCTTTAGGAGACCAGTAGATCTGCAAAGATTTTCTTGAATCTTTTCGCTGCGAAGTAGAGGAAAAATGATGGCCTAAAAAACTTCATTGCTCCCGTTCACCGCCCTGCGTGGGAACCTGCTCGGATGACTGCCCTTTATTAATTTCGTCTTAACTATGTCGGCCACTTGGACTGGCATAATTAAGGGCTTGCGTAGAAACTGGTTTGAGGCCTATCCCACAGCAGAAGCACAAGTCAGAAATTTTCTCGAATCTGGGGCAAAACTGCGAGTCCCGGACGGAGGAGAAATCCTCATCGCCCGGGGGACCCGGCCAGAATCATAGAGGGAGTTACACCCGTCTCTATGTAGTTGGATGCAGTTTTGGCGTACGTACCCGTGAGGGGGTGGTACAAACTTAGCGGTCGTTGATTCGGCTGCTATGCATTAAGTCCACCAAGCTTAACCCTCTGAGGTCCCCACTCGAGAACCATCCCCCATCCATCATCACCCATCATCCCGGCACCATCCAGGCGGGGAAACAAAAGGAAACTGGACGGGAGCACTCTTCTCACGTCAGAGTCAAAACCAACCCTTAACTCTACCTCCTTTACCACTTATCACTTTTTTCCCATATAACATTGAACATACATTTTTACACAAAGGAAAAAAATAAATTCAAGAAAGAAGAAAGAAGACGTCGACGACGATGGAGGCCCTCCCTAAGAGGGTCCCACTACGGACCTTACCCGGCAAGAAGACCCCCGAAAAAAAGACCGTGTGCGAATCCTTATTTGCGAATTTAAGGATCGCCTTGATCAAACTCATAGACATACCAAATGGTTTCATCGCCATGTGCGGTGAAACCAAGGATATAGACCGGCTCCTATCTGACGAAGGGGCCGAAGTACTAAAACAAATGGACCTAGAAGCCAAAACCCCGCCAGCGATCTCCGCGAATAGGAGCATCATCTGCCGAAAGGTGGAGAGCTGGGTTGGCGAGAACTCCTCCGCAGACCTGAAATCGGAAATTGAGAGAAACCACACATGGGCGAAGATAAGGGAGGTGATTAAATTCAGAGATCGCACCCACGTCTTCAAGGTTATGTTATGCACTAGAAAAGCATACCACCGCGAACTGTTCCCAAAAAGGCACAACTTAGTGCAGTGAATGTGCCACACAGGGTCATCGATATGACGCCTGCCAAAGCCAAGAGAAGAAATGCATGAATTGCAAGGGGCCCCACCGAACCATGGCCCTGAACTGCCCCAAAAGAAAAGAGATAATTCGAAAAAAGGAAGAGGAAGAAAAAAGAAGAAAAGTTGTACCTACACGAGCACTGTAAAGAAAAGTGAAGGGATGGTCTCAACAATGGCAACTCCCTCACAGATGGTCTTAACGAACGACCTAAGTGCAAAAATCTTAATTTGCATTACTCATGCAAACGTGGCAAACGCGGTCAAACCCGGATGCTACAACCGGATATTGAACGCGCTGTTAAAGGCCAACAACTTACCTTCCATCATCGTTCCTGATGACCCAGAATGCTCCAGGGCATTCAAAGATAGTGTAATTAGGAACAATAGCATCGAAGCAAAAGCCACAGGACTTAAACAAGTCATAGAATCTCCCCCATCGGAAGAATCCGAAGAAGAGGATGAAGTAAATGACGACGAAGAAGAACAAGAATCCACATCTTCGGATAGTGACGAGGGCCCATGCACTCGCACTAGAGCGACGAAGAGTCCGTCAAAGACTCCTAGTCCTCCCCCGAAGAAGGAAAAGCCTGGGCACTCCAGACCCGCCCCACAGGCCCCCAAGAGTAAGAAAACAAAGAAAAAACACAGGTAACTCATCTTACCATGGAGCGGAACTCACTAAGAATCATGGAAATTAACACCAATGGCTGGACAACAAAAAGAACTCTCTACGGAAACGTGTTCAGGGAAATAGATGCAGATGTCATCTTGATTTCTGAACATGGGATTGACACTCGTAGTTCCGAAATAAAGAGCTGGAACTACGACGTGTTAGTCACGAATTACTCTCAAGAGCAAGATGACGGTGCCGCCATCGCCATCAAAAGAAAGATCAAGTATAAACCCATAAGAAACTTGGAAGAATCCTATCTTGCAATAGAGGTCGAACTCGATATAGGAAAGCTGGTCATCGCCACCGGGTACCAGCCGCCGAGACGAGAATATTTACCAATTCATTCTCTCTCTGGCCTATTTGGCAGAAGGACCCCGAACATATTAATGGGGGACCTTAATGCCAGATGTCGGGAGTCTGGGTACAGGACCTTCAATGGAATCGGAAGGTGCCTGGAGACTATGATGGACCGAAACATGGTCCATAGAATAGGCCCGGACTTCCCAACCTATACTCGAGGAAGAAGTGCCACAAAACCAGACATTTGTCTGGCTAATCGTCAGCTGCCGTTCAATTACTACATGGAACCGGTCCAGGTACCATGTAGTGATCATATAGGGATCCTACTTACCATCAATAGGAACCCTATACAAGTCCCAGCTCCAGTCAGAAAAGACTACAGGAGAGCCGACTGGGCACGGTACGCTGATCTCCTCGAGGCCTATCGCCCACCAGATCTGGACGAGGCAATTCTCGAAGAGATAGACGAGGCACTCGACGACCTCAACGAACATCTAATTTTTGCAGATAGGGCTTGCATCCCCAAAACCCAGTATAAAACCATCTCCTCATACAGGTGGACTGGGCACATGAAATAACTATACAGAGAATTGAGAGTTATGTACGAGTTAAATATAACAAATGCAACATTTGACTCGATACAACGAAGTAGAGAGATCAAGGAAGAGCTCAACCAGTTGATCCTCGAACAACAACAGAGACACTGGGACGATACGATCGAGAGCCTCGATCAAGATGCATCTCCCAAGGACTTTTGGAAGAAAGTCAAAAGTCTCAGAGGATCATCTGGAAAAAAGACGAAAATGGAAATCCAAAAAGAAGATGGATCCATTGAAACTGCAGAAACAACATCGAAGTGATATTCCGGCGTTATTGGGAAAAAATCTTCAGCATATCGGAAGATGAAAACGAAGATTTTGATATAGAGTTTGAAAACAACATCGTAGACGAGCTTAACACGGAAATACATCGAACACATCCTCATCACCAGATGGATAGACTGCGTGACGGAGACGCCGAGATCACCGAAGAAGAGATCCTTGGCGCACTCCGCTCATTCCGACAAAAAGCCCCAGGCCAATCGGGGCTTACGAAGCTTAACTTCGAAAAGGCACCAGCCAACATCATCGAAGGAATGAGACGAATTTTCATCGCATGTCTGAATACAGGGTACTTTCCAGATGCTTACAAGACGGCAAAAATGATCTTCTTGCCCAAGCACGGAAAGGACCCTACGTTGAGAGAGAGCTACCGCCCAATTTCACTCCTGAATTTGGCGGGAAACTCTTTGAGAAGATCCTCAACGGGAGACTGGTGTCTCACCTGGAAGAAAACTCCCTCTACAACCCTTGCCAATTCGGATTTAGAAAGAAGCGAAGTACGGAAATGGCAATTAATGTCATAACGGAAAAGCTTTCCCAAGCCAAACGGGACAGGAGTTATGTGGATATCGTTTGTCGGGATGTGTCAAAGGCGTTTGATAAGGTGTGGCAGCGGGGCATGCAGTATAAGATCTTACGGCTGGGTCTAAGTGAAAACTTAGAAAAAACTCTCTGTGACTATGTCATGGAGAGAGCGGCGTATGTCAGTCTAGGGTGCACGGATGGACCAAAGTTTCCGCTCACTGCGGGCCTCCCGCACGGGGGGTGTCTGTCCCCCACCCTTTACTCGATATACACCGCGGACGTCCCAGACCCTGTGTACCTCAATTCCCTCAATATTCAATACGCCGATGATTTCAGCCAGATAATCGTATCTCCATGGAGGAATGCACCGTGGCAAGCTCGCATGACAGCGATGGAAATCGCGAACCTTAACAACTACGAGGCTCAGTGGAAAATAAGAACAAACCAAGAGAAATTCAAGGTGGTCCCTATCTGACGCACCTCAAGGGCAGACGTGCGTGGGGGGGGGGATACGCGATACCCCTACACCAACGAATGCAATGTACTCGGTATGAAAATCACCTCTACCGGGTACAAAAAGCACGTCGAAGAAAGAATTTCTCGAGCCTCGTCCGCTGTCAGAACTCAATATAGTTTCAGAAATCTACGTGAAAGCAACAAGAAGAAGATCTACAATGCCCTTGTAAGATCTACTTTGCTTTACCCCGCCTCCACCCTCTCATGTGTCTCAAAAACACAAAAGAGTCGTCTTCAAGTAGTGCAAAATAAATGCATGTACCTAATAACGGGTACACGCAGGCATGAAAGAAGACGGCAAGAAGACCTGCACAGAGAGGCGGGGATAATTCCCATTAACAAAGTCATTGAAGAACGGACCCGGAAAATGCAGGTTCTGGTTAATCGTGAACTGAGTGATGAAATCACCCAGATGATTAACCAGAACAGAAGAGCTGATTGTCGCCCCAGATTCCCCAGCTCCGCCAACCGAGTGGCTGGCGGAGACGAAGTACCGTTCTATGCATAAAATGAGATAAAAAATACCTGTGAAGACAAAAAATAAGATCAAAAAGAACTCGAAATTACCACAACAACCTACCGAAACAAGACTACCCTACCAAGAAGAAGAAAACTCCCCCGATTACGACGAGAACTTCAAAAGAAGATAACATCAAAGAAGAAACAAAAAATACTATTAAAACACACACACACACACAATAAAACAAAACAATAAGCACGCACTTTAAAGTATTTAAAACATATACAAAGTAAGCAATGCACAACATAAACCCCCCAAAAAACTAAAGCTGCTAAGACAAAGGGCTTGAACGCCATAATAATTATAATTTTTATAATTATTACAAAAAAATCTAATACAACAACAATGAATACACGCATCCAAGAAAATAATAAAAGTGATAAGTCTGATCACCAGACCCTAGGCATCTCTTTGCACCCTACCACACTTCTTTCTCTTTTCTCCACTTGTCTATTTTCTCTATCTCTCCACACACCCTATCGTCCTTCCCTCACATGCACCCCCACTTTAACTTAATAATAATAGAAGGATTGTAGTAGCGCGTAGTGTCCTAACCTTCTGATCCTGGTAAAGGAGGAAAACATTACGGCAAGAATCGGCAAAACGCCAAGACCGCTCAATTTTGACGGCTGCGGAGTGGAATTCTCCACCCCCCGAGAAAAAAGTGAGACACTCTAGGGGGAAGAGCAGCACTGCCCGAGGGGGGACATGGGTCCCCCTCCCCAGGACACCAAACGGATCCCCCTCCGTCTAATAGCGGGGAAACAAAAGCCAACAAGAGAAACGGTCTTCGAAACAGTCATCGGAAAAATAAACATTGAGCTCACCCGTCTCACCAAGACACCAAATGGGTGAGCGGCAATCTGCTGAAAAAACAAGGTCGTAGAAACCCTTGTTTCAGACCAGGCCAAACAACCCCTCCGCGAGATTGGGCTCGAAGCGGTAGTCCCCTATGAACTACTCGTGAGGCGAGCCGTCATTCTCAAGAAAGTAGACCCATACTTTGCGGAGAACACCCCGGAAGAAATACAAACGGAGCTGAATGATAAACAATCACGGGCAAAAGTGGACAGGGTCGACAAAATAGGTAAAACCCTCATCAAAGTTACCTTCGCTACAATCGGGATGGCTCAGAGAGCGTTAAGGGAAGGCCTCCTGGGCTTTTACCTTCGCGTCGCTCCAGAGCAGATAGAGGCAGAAGAGTATATCTTCATAGAAAACTGCCAAATCTGCCTGGCCATCGAAAGCCACCCGACACGAAACTGCCCGACAAACGTCCAAACCTGCGCAACATGCTCCAGAACCGGTCACAGATGGAGAGATTGCCGAGAAGAAAAGCCTAAATGCGTGAATTGCGGAGGGGAGCATCGGGCTCTGGCCATGAAATGCCCTCTACGCAAAGAAGTGATTAAAAACAAGAGGATGAAGATCAAGCAGCAAAAGGAGGAAAAAACAAGGGCAAATTCATATGCCACCGCGGCATCTACTCCTGGAAGTGCCAGGCAAACAACGGACAGAGTGACTCCGAAACTAATCCTACCAGCCGAGAGCAAGGAAATTATGACGATGGTCATAGTCGCCCACCTGGCGAACCTTGCTCGCCCAGGCAGTTTTTCGGAGGAACTCAACACAATGCTAAAAAACAACGGAATGAAGAAAAAATTGTGGTTTCCCCCGAATCCAGCATCCCATGAAGTGCTGAACATCAAATTCATTGATGACAAGCAGTCAGAAAACACAGACAAAATAAAGGAACAATAAAAAGAAGAACCAACGAACAACCAGGAAGAGGATATGAGCCAAGAACGGACTAAAGAAGATAAAGCACAAGTAAAAAACACCCCTGAAGGGTAATAAACCCAAGAAGAAGAAGTGCAACAAACCCCCCAAACAAGAAAAAGAGGAGAGCCTGGATGGCGGGTCGGAAGATGATCAGTCTTACTCCGCTGTACCCCTGACCGAAAAGGTAGGCGTCCTGGAAAAGGGACGTTTTTTCGACGGAGAAGAACTAAAACTGAAAGTATTCGGGACTACCGGATGTAGACCTGAAAAAATCAGCCAAACGGAACCAGTAAAGTGCATAAGGAACGGAGATTTCAAGTGGACCTTTGAGGGGCCCTGGTCCCCAAAGGAAATGGACAGCCTCCTATGCAGCGGCACCATGTACATCCCCGAGTCCAGTCGTCACACAGTCAACTCATTAACCTTTAAAAACATCAAGTGCGGTATGATGACCTCCTCAATAAACTAAAAAGTAAGTGATAAAAAGTGCGAAAATAAATAAACAGTTAAATAATAGGGCAAATAGCTTAAGGGTAAAATAATTAAGTGATAAAAAGTACGAAAATATTAAATAGTTAAATAATAGTGCGAATAGTTTAAATTTAAAATAATCAATCAAAGTAACTAATTAAGTAAACGAATTAAATAGATAAATGTGACAATTAACAGACAACGAATATAAAATAAAATATTCAAGTGTTAACACAACTTAAACAAGTGAATTATAAAATTATAAAATTAAAATTACCAATCAGTATATAAATACAGTGAAGTAAAAGTTAAATTTATGTATATGATAAAAAACAGAATATGTACTGAGTGAATTCAGTAGTACATATCAAAAATAAAATTAAGTGAACCAGTATACTAAACTCAAATGACTATGTACAAAACATGTTAAATCTAAACAGTAATATATTAACCAATAATTAATTCCCCCAAATTAGTGTAAATATTAAAAACCCAACTAGTGGGTAGAATTAGTTTCTGAATTAAAACCCTATTAGTGGATAAAAATTAAAACTATAAAGTATCAAAAAGCTGAGCTCCTGCGTTTTATTTCTCCAGGAGAAACCACTTTATGTATCTTTGCCTTCGACCAAATCTTTCCTCTCCTCAGCTAAAATTTTGTATCTTTTTTCAACACTTTTACTATATATTTTTTGCATTGTTTAAATTTATTTATTTAATGTATAAAATACTTATACTCTTTCCAATAAATATACCATCATCATCAGATATAGAAGTCAAACAAAGAGCAAGGAGAAAATGGGAAATACACAGAATGAGAACAATGAATTTGATCGAATATAAATGTAGGTTAGAATAATTATATATTCGAATAAATATTTATATAAATTTGAGTTAGAAATTATGGAATGATATATTGGATATCTTTAATATAATATTTGGTCGATCGAATTTACTGGATATATGATATATTTAATGTATGGATAGATAGACTTGGGAATAGTTTTGGACAGAGAATAATTGCTCGAATTATAATTTCAAGGGGACTTTGTCTGACGATAACGAGAACAGCAGTGAACTAAAATTGTCAGCGAACATTGGAGGCGAGGGAGGTTGATGCTGATTGGTTGGTTTAAAATACGTCAGACAAGGATTTGGATTGGTTGAAATATATATCGTACAGTGTATAGGATAATTATTATCGGACGATACGTAGGTTAAATTTTGTTGGAAATCGTATGAGTTATATATGATTGGAATTGTCGTACATGAATATGAATTAATGGAAGCGAGATGAGTAATGTATCAGACGGGGAATTATACTTTTGTAGGAGCTAGCAAGGATGTTAGCTGCTACACTAGACCTCTTCCTTTTTCCTTTTTATCAAGGAACAAGAACACGTACTTTTCCCCTTTTCAGGGAGTTAGATGGCCTCCTCTTTATGTCAAGAAGCTAGAGGCCTCCTCTTAGCCTTATTTTATGGAGCTAGATGGCCGCCTCTTTCCCTCTTGTGAAGGAGCTATACAATCTCCTCTTTCCTTTTTTTCATAGACTAATACGTTATCCTCTTTCCCTTTTGTCCACGAGATAGACGGCCTCCTCTCCCTCTTGTATCTAAGTGTTATTTGCCTATTATTTTAATTATATCAAGTAAATTGATTGACACCTATTTCCCTCACGCTATGGGTACTAGTCGGACTCTCCTTTTCTTTTACCAATGAGCTAGAAGGAATCTTTCGCTATTATTAAGGACCTTGATGGCCCCCTATTTCTCTTTTATACAGGAAATAGATGACATACAATTTAGCTTTTATTAAGGTCTTAAACGGTCTAATCTATGCCTTTTAAGTAGAAGATAGATAGCCTCCTCTTTCTCTCTCATCAATGAGATAGCCGTCCGCTTCTTTCCATTTAATCAAGCAGCAAGATTGAATCCTCTTGACCTTTTATCACGGAGGAAGATGACCCCTTCTTTCCATTTAATGAAGGAGTTAGGCGGCCTATTATTTCCTTTATATCGAAATGATAGATGTCTCATTTTTCTTATATGCGGGCTCACCTTTCTCTTTTATATCAAGGGGCCAGGCAGCCCCTCTTTCTCATTTATCAAGCATCTAAAAGGCTTCCTACTTCCCTATATCAAGGAGCTAGGAGCATCATCTTTCCCTTTTATCAAGGAATTTGAGGTTTTTCTCTTTCACTTTTTTAATGAGTTAGGCGGCCTCCTCTTTCTATTTTACCGAGGAACTTGAAGTCTTACTCTTTCACTTTTTTAATGAGTTAGGCGGCCACCTCTTTCCCGTTTATCAAGAAACTTGAGGTCTTCCTCTTTCGCTTCATGAATGAGTTAGCCTGCTTCCTCTTTCCCGTTTATCAAGAAACTTGAGGTCTTCCTCTTTCGCTTCATGAATGAGTTAGGCTGCTTCCTCTTTCCCGTTTATCAAGAAACTTGAGGTCTTCCTCTTTCGCTTCATGAATGAGTTAGGCTGCTTCCTCTTTCCCGTTTATCAAGAAACTTGAGGTCTTCCTCTTTCGCTTCATGAATGAGTTAGCCTGCTTCCTCTTTCCCTTTTATCAAGAAACTTGAGGTCTTCCTCTTTCGCTTCATGAATGAGTTAGCCTGCTTCCTCTTTCCCGTTTATCAAGAAACCTGAGGTCTTCCTCTTTCGCTTCATGAATGAGTTAGGCTGCTTCCTCTTTCCCTTTTATCAAGAAACTTGAGGTCTTCCTCTTTCGCTTCATGAATGAGTTAGGCTGCTTCCTCTTTCCCTTTTATCAAGAAACTTGAGGTCTTCCTCTTTCGCTTCATGAATGAGTTAGCCTGCTTCCTCTTTCCCGTTTATCAAGAAACTTGAGGTCTTCCTCTTTCGCTTCATGAATGAGTTAGGCTGCTTCCTCTTTCCCTTTTATCAAGAAACTTGAGGTCTTCCTCTTTCGCTTCATGAATGAGTTAGGCTGCTTCCTCTTTCCCTTTTATCAAGAAACTTGAGGTCTTCCTCTTTCGCTTTATGAATGAGTTAGGCTGCTTCCTCTTTCCCTTTTATCAAAAAACTTGAGGTTTTCCTCTTTCGCTTCATGAATGAGTTAGGCTGCTTCCTCTTTCCCTTTTATCAAGAAACTTGAGGTCTTCCTCTTTCGCTTCATGAATGAGTTAGGCTGCTTCCTCTTTCCCTTTTATCAAGAAACTTGAGGTCTTCCTCTTTCGCTTCATGAATGAGTTAGGCTGCTTCCTCTTTCCCTTTTATCAAGAAACTTGAGGTCTTCCTCTTTCGCTTCATGAATGAGTTAGGCTGCTTCCTCTTTCCCTTTTATCAAGAAACTTGAGGTCTTCCTCTTTCGCTCCATGAATGAGTTAGCCTGCTTCCTCTTTCCCTTTTATCAAGAAACTTGAGGTCTTCCTCTTTAACTTCATGAATGAGTTAGGCTGCTTCCTCTTTCCCTTTTATCAAGAAACTTGAGGTCTTCCTCTTTCGCTTCATGAATGAGTTAGGCTGCTTCCTCTTTCCCTTTTATCAAGAAACTTGAGGTCTTCCTCTTTCGCTTCATGAACGAGTTAGGCTGCTTCCTCTTTCCCTTTTATCAAGAAACTTGAGGTCTTCCTCTTTCGCTTCATGAATGAGTTAGGCTGCTTCCTCTTTCCCTTTTATCAAGAAACTTTAGGTCTTTCTCTTTCGCTTCATGAATCAGTTAGGCTGCTTCCTCTTTCCCTTTTATCAAGAAACTTGAGGTCTTCCTCTTTCGCTTCATGAATCAGTTAGGCTGCTTCCTCTTTCCCTTTTATCAAGAAACTTGAGGTCTTCCTCTTTCGCTTCATGAATGAGTTAGGCTGCTTCCTCTTTCCCTTTTATCAAGAAACTTAAGGTCTTCCTCTTTCGCTTCATGAATGAGTTAGGCTGCTTCCTCTTTCCCTTTTATCAAGAAACTTGAGGTCTTCCTCTTTCGCTTCATGAATGAGTTAGGCTGCTTCCTCTTTCCCTTTTATCAAGAAACTTGAGGTCTTCCTCTTTCGCTTCATGAATGAGTTAGGCTGCTTCCTCTTTCCCTTTTATCAAGAAACTTGAGGTCTTCCTCTTTCGCTTCATGAATGAGTTAGGCTGCTTCCTCTTTCCCTTTTATCAAGAAACTTGAGGTCTTCCTCTTTCGCTTCATGAATGAGTTAGGCTGCTTCCTCTTTCCCTTTTATCAAGAAACTTGAGGTCTTCCTCTTTCGCTTCATGAATAAGTTAGCCTGTTTCCTCTTTCCCTTTTATCAAGAAACTTGAGGTCTTCCTCTTTCGCTTCATGAATGAGTTAGCCTGCTTCCTCTTTCCCTTTTATCAAGAAACTTGAGGTCTTCCTCTTTCGCTTCATGAATGAGTTAGCCTGCTTCCTCTTTCCCTTTTATCAAGAAACTTGAGGTCTTCCTCTTTCGCTTTATGAATGAGTTAGGCTGCTTCCTCTTTCCCTTTTATCAAGAAACTTGAGGTCTTCCTCTTTCGCTTCATGAATGAGTTAGGCTGCTTCCTCTTTCCCTTTTATCAAGAAACTTGAGGTCTTCCTCTTTCGCTTCATGAATGAGTTAGCCTGCTTCCTCTTTCCCTTTTATCAAGAAACTTGAGGTCTTCCTCTTTCGCTTCATGAATGAGTTAGGCTGCTTCCTCTTTCCCTTTTATCAAGAAACTTGAGGTCTTCCTCTTTCGCTTCATGAATGAGTTAGGCTGCTTCCTCTTTCCCTTTTATCAAGAAACTTGAGGTCTTCCTCTTTCGCTTCATGAATGAGTTAGGCTGCTTCCTCTTTCCCTTTTATCAAGAAACTTGATGTCTTCCTCTTTCGCTTCATGAATGAGTTAGCCTGTTTCCTCTTTCCCTTTTATCAAGAAACTTGAGGTCTTCCTCTTTCGCTTCATGAATGAGTTAGCCTGCTTCCTCTTTCCCTTTTATCAAGAAACTTGAGGTCTTCCTCTTTCGCTTCATGAATGAGTTAGGCTGCTTCCTAACTGAAGCGTTACCAGCGTGATATGTGTAGGAAATCTTTCACATATAGCATCAGCGGCACTTGGACGTACTTCCAGTGGAAGTTTTCAACAGCAATTCTGTAAACAGCCGTAAAACAATCCGCCGCAAGATTCGCGCTTTGGAGAATGTGGAGGGGGCATTAAAGCATTCAGATGCAGAAAATAACCTCCTTCAACGACTACTTCTCTTCAGCGTTCATTGAAGAGTGTGATCCCATCCCCCAACCCATGGACTCTTACATGGGAGAAAAGCTGGAGAAAATGGACTTCACACAAGGAGAAATAGAAAAAAAGATCACAGATTTACTGACGAATGGGTCCCCTGGCCCTGATGTGTTTCTACCTAAACTACGTGATGAAGTGTCACGACTTCTGAGCACAATCTTCAACATATCAATCCGGACCGGATACGTTCCTAGAGACTGGCGTGAAGCGATGGTGACTTCTATCTTAAAGAAAGGAAACCCTAGCCAGCCGTCGAACTACCGACTTAATAGCTAAACTTCAATAGTCGGTAAGCTTATGAAAAGCATCATGGTGGGCAAAATGACGTGATATTTAGAGTCCAACTTGCGATTGAGGAGTTTCCAGCACGGGTTCCGAAGGCACGGTCATTCCTAACGAATCTTGTGGAACTCTTCCACTTCGTTTTCAGTGAGCACGACCGGGATAAGGCGGTGGATGTTATCTACTTAGACTTTCAAAAAGCCTTCGATAAGGTACAACACGGCCGCCTCCAAAGAAAAGTGCGTGCGCTGGACATAGACGGAAATGTAGCAAGTTGGATAGAGAACTGGCTAATTGGCAGACGGCAACGGGTGGTGTTGAATGGACAGACTTCTGAGTGGGTGCCCGTTACTAGCCGTGTTCCTCAAGGTTCTGTATTGGGACCACTACTGCTCATCATCTACGTCAAGGGAATGGACAGTGACATGGTTGCGAAGATTTCTAAATTTCCCGATGATACCAAGCTTTGTATGAACGTCACAAATGAAGGAAATACTGCCTTCCTTCAAGAAGATCTTGAGAAGATTGGGGAGTGGTCGGACTCGTGGCAAATGCCTTTTAACGTAAACAAATACAAAGTGATGCATATCGGTCACCTAAACCGCCAATATCAGTATATTCTTAGGGGCACTGCTCTTGAATCCACCGAAACTGAGAAGGACTCAGGTGTAACTATCACTAGTGATCTCAAGTTTTTGAGGCAGTGTATTGAGGCGGGGAAGAAAGCCAAAAGGATGTTAGGTTATATAAAGCGACAGTTTGGATATCAGAACAAGGAAATAGTACTGTGTTTGTATAACTCCCTTATCCGACCTCACCTGGAGTATGATGTACAATTTTGGAGTGCTTCGCTTCGAAAAGATATCGCAAGATTAGAACGTGTGCAAGCGAGAGCGACCAAACTGATTACGAGAACTAGACTTGTTCTCGCTGGAGACCCGGAGACTGCGTAGTCAGCTTATCAAAGTGTTCAAAATACTTGGAGCTTTCGGCATTGTAGACTACAGGGATATTTTCCAGCTTATCCAGAGCAGAACAATAAATCATGGCTACAAACTTGAACTGAAGCGTTACCAGCGTGATCTGTGTGGAAAATCTTTTACATTTAGCATCTGCGGCCATTGGAACGCACTTCCAGTGGAAGTTGTCACCAGTAACTCTGTTGAACAGTTCAAGTTGAGACTAGAAAAAGTCTTGAAAAATAGCCGTTTGGAGCATTGAAGTGTGGCGTGAGTGCTTTTCTAGAGCGTCAATTTGACTCTTTAGAGGACTGCGCCTGCTCAAGTGTTCACTTAAAGGGACCCTCTTTGAATGGATCGTAAGGTCTACTAAGATACCTCTTTTTCTTGTTACTCCTTGTTACACTCTCCCTCTCTCTCTTTATATATATATATATACATATATATATATATATATATATATATATATATATATATATCTCTTTAGCTAAGCTGGGGGACTTTTATTCCGGCATGGTCAGCCATGCCAGTAATTTAACTTTAGTAGGATCCAACGAAGAGTTGCCAAACTTCTCTATTAGCTGCTTCCTTGATACCTTTCCTAGCATCCCCCTACTAGCTTTATCTATTCTGTTAGTATTGAGTTTCACCACCGCTCCTCGACCGTAAAAAAAGAATCATCTCTATTATACATGGGTTGTTTAGTTATAAGGACCTCACCAGCTCCCTTATGCCGTGTGAGAAGAGAGGCTGTGGAACCTCTAGATATAAGGCCTTGAAGCACTCAGGTAGCAAGAGACTGAGATTGCAGGATTCTCAGGCGTTTGGGGTTCGATTAAGGTAAAAATGCTAAGTACCCATTAGAAGCTTTCTCCTTCCGTGTAATGGCCTGACCAACCCCATGATCGTTACTTGGTAAACAAAGGCTAACTGCTCTTTGGTGAGAGAGCTTTTGTGCCTTGCTGGTTGCCAGATCAGCAAAAGATCTCTGATTAAGTCATGAGCACTTAGCTTTACTATGTGCTTTAAGTTTTGGCCGTTTTTTGGTTGATTAGTAGGGATTAGTAGGAAGACAGTTAAACCTCAAGCACCCCTGTCGAAAAATCAGAGAACAAGATTACCTGGGGCTCTTGTGCTGCTCATTTGGGAGCTGCGGCACGATTGGGGACGCCCGGCCCAGGGGAGACCTTAGAGTTAGTGTACTTGGTCAAAAGGGTTTCTTTTGGCCGAACAACTGAAAACATCCTGAAAATAGGCGGATGTGGCTTGTGCGAGAAAAACTCATACAAAAAAGACCTCTTATGCATATGTTCCGACGTTAAAGTAATTAAAATAGCAAGGAAGAATCGTCCTCAGTTTCGTAAACTAACTCAGAAAGTGTAAAGTGTGCAGATGGAGTGAGAATTTCGGGAGGTTGGGGAGTTGCAAGGAGCTCACAAAGGCAGTTAATATCTGTGGCTTCTGCGAACTCTAGCAACGTCTGGGCGAGCGCATTGCTCAGTTGAGAGAGGAGAACTCCCTCTTCAAAAGGGAGGTTCACCTCTTGAGATCAGAGAGGTGTAAGTGCTTAGGTGACTACGAAGGGAAGAAGACTTCCAACGTCTCAGATCAGGAGTCTTCTGCTGCAGGACTGGCTCACCGAGCCAAAAAGAAGAAAAGAAACAGGAAGAAGAGAAAGAAGAAACAGAAGAAGAGAAGCCTAAAGGAAGACAAGAAAAAGAAGAAGAAGAAAAAGAAAAAGAATAGAAATATAGAGAAAAAAGAGGACAGAAAAATTGCATCCGAAAGGGATAACTCTGTCCTCTGCAGCTAAATATGCAAGGGTCAACCATATTGGTGACTCTCAAGTACGAGATCTACAGCCCCTGCTAACGGCCCGCCTTCGCACCAGTGTGAAGATAAGCTGCCTGCCAGGACGCGGAAACGCCCAAATTAGAGTGGAGGCAGAGAAGTCTCAGATTTCTGAGAGCTCAGTCGTTGCCATGAAGGTAAGTGGCAACGACCTCTACCTCAGAGGAGGTAGGGTAGTCCAGAAACCTAAGATTCTTTAGACGGTGATGGGAGCTGTGGACGACTGTTGGTTGAAAACCCGCAGACGTGTCGTGGTCGGGATGCTCCAGAGAATAGGTCAAACCCGTACCGCTCACTCAAGGAACGTCTCTTTGAACCAACGCATGGAAGATTTGTGCACGGCGGAGGGGGTCTTTTTGTGGACCCTTACCGCAACTTCTATGGTAGAAACGATCTCTACCGAAAGGATAGAGTGCCTCTTTCCTTTGAAGGAAAGGCTGTACTTTGTAAAATGATCCAGGATGTCGTGGAGCGGACTCAAAGGAGTGTCCAGCCCCGAGTGAAGGCGGACGTGCGCCAGTACACCCGTGTCACTCCTGGAAAGAGTGCCACCACGCCACCAACATGGGTATAGAGAGACAAATAAGACGGGAAACGGAAGAGGGTAGGGAGTCCAACATTCGGGGACTCCCTGAAAGTTCTTTTGTTTAATGCGAGGTCAATCAGGAAAAGGTTTCTTGAACTTTGTGGCCTCGTACGCAGGAAGAACCTGAGCTGGTGGTCATAACAGAGTCGTGGGTAAAAACCTCGGACGGAGTTTTTGAGAGTGAATGCACGATTCCCGGTTACCAACTTTTCCAAAAAAGATAGGCTAGACAGAGATGGTGGCAGTGTGATGTTGTATGTCAGGGATACGTTCAAAACGACGAACTGCAAAATTTATCTGAACACGAGCTACGAGGTGTAGACCTAGAGATAGGTCCTGCCAAATACAGGACTTTGCTTGGTATGAACGCAACAAAGGAAGGAAATACTGTCCGCCTTTAAGATGATCTTCGGAAGATTGGGGAGTGGCATTTTAACGTGAACAAATGCAAACTGATGCATAACGGCCACCGAAGCCCCCAATCTCAGTATATCCTTAAGGGCATTGATCTTGAATCCACCGACACTCAGAAGGACTTGGGTGTAACTATCACTAGTGAACTCAAGTTCTCGAGGCAATGTATTGAGGCGGAGAAGAAAGCCCAAAGGATGTTAGGCTACATAATTCGACAATTTAGATATCGCAACAAGGAGATAGTACTCTGTTTGTACAACTCACTTGTCCGGCCGCACCAGGAGTATGGCGTACAATTTTGGAGTCCTTCGCTTCGAAAAGATATCGCAAGATTAGAACGTGTGCAAGCGAGAGCGATGAAACTGATTCCCTCTATCATACACAAATGTTTCGAAGATAGGTTACAGGAATTAGATTTGTTCTCGTTGGAGACCCGGAGGCTGCGTGGTCAGCTTATCGAAGTGTTTAAAATACTTCGAGGCTTCAACAATGTAGACTACAGGGATACTTTCCAGCTTAGCGATGGAAGAACCAGAAATCACAGCTACAAACTTGAACTGAATCGTTACCACCGTGATCTGTGTGGAAACTCTTTCATATACAGCATCTGTGGTACTTGGAACGCACTTCCAGTGGAAGTTGTCAACAGCAATTCTGTTGGGCAGTTCAGGTGCGAATAAAGAAGGTCTTAAAAAATCGCCGTTTGGGTACTTAACCGTTGTGCGAATGTTCTTCGAAGGTGTCAATTGACAATTTCGAGGACTGTACCTGCTCAACCGTTACGCCAAAAGTACCTACCCTCTTTGAATGGATCGTAAGGTCTACTAGGGTAATTCCTTTCCTTGTTACTCATTGTGACTCTCTCTCTCTCTCTCTCTCTCTCTCTCTCTCTCTCTCTCTCTCTCTCTCTCTCTCTCTCTCTCTCTCTCTCTCTCTCTCTCTCTCTCTCTCTCTCATTGCATAGGACCGTTGAGTGATGACAATGGCGTGTTACGGAAATCAGAACTGGATATCGCCAAGATGTTGAACGGTTACTTCGCCTCTATTACTACGAGGTAAGTTGACGGTCCAGCTCCGAGGCTGGGGGTTCATCTCGAAGAGGGCCAAAACCTATGCGAAATAGTCTTAGAGAGAAACGAAGTAGTAGCCAGATTAGGAAACCTTAACGCGTATAAGTCTTCAGGTCCGTCCGGATGGCTTTCTTCCTAGAGTCCTCCGAGAAGTTAGTGAAGAGGTCACTCCACACCTCACCAACATTTTCAACAAATATTTGGAAACTGGAGAGGTGCCGGAAGACTGGGGAATATCAGATAACTGGCTCTCGGAATGGAGGCAACGAGTAAGGATAAACGGGGTAGCCTCGCAATGGGCGCTAGACAGTAGCGGGGTGCCCCAGGGCTCAGTGCTCGAGCCTCTATTGTTCATCGTCTACATCAATGGCATAGACCAAGACTTCCCCATGATTACTTACAGTTTTATCCGCATGTTTGTAATGGTTATTTAAGAATGATTAGAGTTGTTTATCAATCATGTTGTTTGAGACACCATTATTCACGAGTATTTGCTTTACTCTTGCAATCTCTTGGTGGAAAAGTCCCACGTAGAGCAGCATAATAATATTGGGGGAGTCTATTCGGTCGAATGTTCTGTTTGTCTAAGTAAATATTTTGGACAGACAGGAAAGCAATTATCTGTCCGTATTAATCAGCATAAATACAATGTTAGGAGAGCTGTAAATAATAGTGCGTTTTTTTGTGCCTATGTCCGAAAATAACCACTTAATTGGAATTCAGCAAAATTTAGTTTTCGCTCAAATGACTTAATTAAAAGAAACCTTGTTGAATGTTCATGTTTAAGCCAATTTAATAACTTTAACATTTCCCCTGGCCCTTTTAGAATTGATGTTGTTATGAAAAAACTCATTCTTAAAGGAATTATGTTCCTAATTTTTATTTTTTTTGCCAATTTTCATTTTTATGGGAACCCGAAGTTAGAGCTAAATCTTAATGTGAATTTACCCATCCCTCTCCTACTTCCTCATCCGTGATTTCATTGGTGATTTCCTTTATCTTTTACTAGCTTATATATACCCTTATTTTATTCTTTTCTCTTCTAGTTATCCTTGAGAACTTTGTAATTTTTTCCTGCGGGACATTGCATATATATATATATATATATATATATATATATATATATATATATATATATATATATGAATCCATTAAACCACATTGAAAGAGAAAACGGAATAATTTTTCCTTGCAGTAATATTTTTATTACCTTTTTCGAAAAATCCGTGCAGGGAAGCGATTCGAACCAGGCACACTGAGGCAGCGAGCACCGCTTTGATCACAGTTAAAAGTATGCCGTTAGTAGCATAGTGTACTAACGGCATACTTTTAACTGTGATCAAAGCGGCGCTCGCTGCCTCAGTGTGCCTGGTTCGAATCGCTTCCCTGCACGGATTTTTCGAAAAAGGTAATAAAAATATTACTGCAAGGAAAAATTATTCCGTTTTCTCTTTCAATGTGGTTTAATGGATTCATTTTCATCATTCTCTCGTGCTACTTTGATATATATATATATATATATATATATATATATATATATATATATATATATATATATATATATATATATATATATACACGACAGGCTTTAATTCTTTATCAAAATTGTCTGAAGGAAAAATAAAAAGCCTTTAATTTGGTGTTCCAATGGTATGGCGAGAGCCCCAAGATCATGCTAGTGACTGCTATTTCTGTTTGGTAGACATACAAAGTAAGTATTTGTTTATTGTCAACTGTACCTATATTTTAAAATAGTATGCTGTAATATTATTTTTTTCAAATATAAAATTAATTAAGTTTAGAACCACTTTATTGTAATCACACATATGTACACAACTTTAAATTTTATGCATATAATTTCCTTTCATTTAGATAAAACAACGAATTGCCCTTCAGCTGGGGTATATCCCAACCTTAGATCTGCTATTCCAGTACCTGAACACCTGCAGAAATTGTTTTGTCTAACTCTGATGAATCAGATATAGAATCATATGAACCAGAAACTGAAATTTATGTTCCTGAAACTGTTGATACTACTCCAAAACCTTTCCACAACTTGATCTAGATGATCTTGTAAGAGGTCTAAACTTAACAAAGCAACAGAGTGAATTACTGGCCTCGAGACAGAAAGAAAGAAATTTAGTAGCAGAAGATGTTTGAATTACTAAGTTTCGCATTCGATCAAACAATTTACAAGACAAATTTTCACTTGACAACATTTTATGCTTTTGTAATAATATTCCACGTCTCTTTGAAGAATTAGATATACATTATGAACCCAGTCAATGGAGACTTTTCATTGACGCTTCTTTATATAGTAGTTAAGCCGTGCTTCTGCATAATGCAAATAAACTACCATCGATACCAGTAGCTCACTCTGTTGCTTTGAAAGAAACTTATGAGAATTTACATAGATTTCATTTTTAAAAAACATTAAATACAGTGAACATAAATGGTTGATTTGTGCTGACCTTAAGGTAGTAGCCATTTTAAATAGATTGCAGTTAGGCTACACCAAATTTAGGTGGTTTTGTGCCAGTAGGACACTAGAGCTCATGGAAAACATTACATACACTCAAAATTGCCTTTAAGGGAAGAGACAAAAGTAGATTGTCATAATGTCATACGTAAACCATTGGTTCCTAAGGAAAACATAATTTTGCCACCACTTCACATAAAATTATGTTTAATGAAATAATTTGTGAAAGCCTTAAAGCATGACCAGCCATCCTTCTTATATTTAAAAACAAAATTTCCTATGATTAGTGATGCGAAAATTAAAGAAGGACTCTTTGTTGGGCCTCAGATTCGACAACTTATGGTAGATAGTGAGGTTGAGGCAAAATTGAGTGTCGAAGTATGACCAAGCGTATGGGAATATACGCACACTGGCTATAAAGTTGGCTAAGCAAGGCAACAAAGGTTTTTGTTCTAAGAGTGCGATTTGAATAGTTAGCTGCAGCTGCGGGACCAAGGAATATTCCAAACACAACGACAAATATAGATTTTAATATACACTAGATAAAGGGTGCACAATGAATATATATATATATATATATATATATATATATATATATATATATATATATATATATATATATATATATATATATATATATATATATATATATATATATATATATATATATACAGGAATAAGACGGAATTAGGTTCCGAATACTGATTGGATAAACAGGGTTATTAAATGATTATAATGGGAGATTTAGGGTGTTGAGAGATTCAGTTCCTTTGAACCTCGAGAGTAAAGCGGGGTGAACTTAGGGGGAGAGGGGGCTTGGTGACCTTGATTACTCACGGGTGTAGATAGGAACCCGAAGAGGGTGATTCTACGTTCTCCAAACTCCGATTTAGTGAGGTGTGGGCCTCTTGTCCTCAAGAGGTCACCAGACGCCCTTCAGAGGGGGGGGGGGCGGGTGACTTATCCAAACTCGGATTGAGCGAGCTATTGGGCCTCTTGTCCTCAAGAGGTCACCAGAAGAACTTCGGTTGACGGCTTCTCCAATCCTTGATCCGAATGCGGTTGAGAAAAGCTGACCTCTCCACAAAACTTTTTTCCTGACCCGAAGTTACGAGTGTGATGTCCAGATCTTCCGTGGCCTGCGACAGTCACTAAACACTTCTCGGGCGAGAGCGTCGTTCAAGCGAATCTCCGTTCGATGAAGGGTCGTCTAAGCGAATATGCGGGTAATCCGTGAGAGGGCGCATATATGTCCGGATATCTATAAAATATATAGAGGGAGAGAGACCTTCTCGAACCTTCTTTGTCGGCCAGGGAAACAGAGCGTGTCCTTACGGGAAAGTGTAAGAGGCCGGGCTCAGCGGGTCTGAAGGAACAACCAGCGGCTGGAGCCATAAAAGTTGTCTCGAAGGGATCAAAAAAGGGCAATTGGCAAACTTACAAATAGACGAATAATCTCCCGACTCGGCGGGATGGGAGATTAAGAAGGCGGGAAGATAGCCTTTAATCACAGCGTCATGCCTTGGTGTGAATTTGCCAGTGACAGGGCGGAAAGTCGAAAAAGGGTGAAGTCGGGGAAGGGCAGGGGGTAACGGCTCGCTTTCTCTCCCGAAGTAATATCTTAAGGGGGTAAATATTACTATTTTAGTGGGTCCCTCTACATTGAGCAAGCCAGAATTTGAGGCCTGGCATAGTTTCAAAGGTCTATGTAATGGTCTCCTTGGAAGGCACAAATCAGAAAATTAACACATTCTTGTTCAGAATTTGACTAGGTCTTATAATGAGTTGGGATGTAGTATGTCACTAAAGGTGCATTTTTTGCATTCCCGTCTGTCTTTCTTTCCAGAGAATCCAGCAGACCTCAGCGATGAGCATGGCGAAAGATTCCACCAAGATATTGCTACTATAGAAAATCGTTATAAAGGAAAATGGAGTCCTGCAATGCTTGTTGACTTCTGCTGGACCTTTCACAGAGACAGACAAGATTTTGTACATAAAAAGAAGCCTAAATATTCTAAAACTATATGACTATTGTATAGATTTCAGCAATTTTGAAATAAAATATAAATAATAACAAATATTTCATACCTCTATATACTGAATAATATAATATTAATAGCAGATTAAATGTGCAGATTACAAAAAACTGAAGTCATTCCATGAAAAATAATGGTCATTTTCGTAATCTACGCAAAAAAACTACAATAGAAAACTACTTTCTCATTTTTGTAGCAAAATCATTGTTGGACAGTGTAATTTAACAATATGATAGAAATATAGTTTTAATATAAAAATCACGCACTTCATTTATACATGTCATCTTGGTTTGATGGCGAACTCGTATAATATCCTGTCGTGCATCTCCTTCTTCTCGTCCAAGTGTTCAAAATGCTTTTCTCAATGGAAATACTAGCCAGTGAAGACAGCCCTTCTTGGGCCATTGTGCTTCTCAGATATGAGCGGATTCTATCCAACGAAGAATTTTACGTTTTCCCGCAATATTTCTAGCCCCAAATGGCTTATTTTTTATATCTAGCACTATCTCTTTCTCCATTTCTAAGTTAAGGGTAAAAAATAAAGCAACCCTGCAAAACACAACTGATCTTTACACACAGACGCATATAATAACAGCAATCAAATAACGACAGTGGCGTGCACAACAAACATTAGCCAGAGACTAATCTGACTGTCGCTTGTACTGTACTCTTGACAAGAGATGTCAGTTAGTCTTTTACACCTACCAGGCTCGTTCGTATTAGCCCGAGTTGATGGATAATTTTTCGTTCCTTTAAGTAAATTGTAGAACGGAAAACTTTCATAGATTAGAATTTAAATCCTAATATCTATAGAAATGTATTGTTTCAAGAAAAATTGAATTTTATTTTTTACAATAATTATAGATAACAACTCGGGCTGTAACTTCTGAGCCCGAGTCAAGCGCATGTGAAAGATGTCCAGAGAACGTCTGCTATGAATGATATTTTTTGACACAGGGCACCTCTAAGACGACTGCCAGACAATAAACGAAACAGGCTCAATAAAATGAGCCCGAGTTATTGGTTGCAATTATTCACTCCGAAGTCAGTGTTGGCAGAAATTATATCAGCTTGCAAATACACGTTCACTTTACTAAATTTATACTCGGTCAGCCCAAACAGCCCGAGTGCCGGAGTCGCCATTGATATATATATATATATATATATATATATATATATATATATATATATATATATATATATATATATATCCACGATAGTTTTTTCTGAAACATTAAGCTGAATCATAACATCTTTTGACTGGTTCTTTCACTCCAGTGATACATGGCGAATATTCATGTCTTGAGAGGTAGATTTGAATCAGTAAAACAGGATTTAAAACGTATGGATGCTCTACTTTTGTATTTTGTGCGGTCCTTTTTGTGAACTCAAGAATGTTTAGTCCAGTTCAGAATTTGATCACACCTGCAACACTTCATATAACTTGCAAGAAGGCAATGTTGTTTCATTCAGTAATTAATTGTTAAAGTTCTTCAGTTGATAGAGTCAACACAACATCTTGGAAAATTGATCTAGCCATAGGTGTAACTGATACCTGTTCATAAATTATAAGTGAGAGCGAGCTTGTTCTTACTATAATTTTCACAAATTGACTCGTATAGGTAAAGCGTATCTTAACATTTATTTATTCAACATAAAAAGACCATATTTAATTTTAACATAAAATTATTAAAATCAAATAATTTTTCTAACAATTATATCTTTTTGGTCATTTTTTCGGTGAAGAAACTCAAATATTTAAAGAATAGCTTAAACAAGTCAAACGGAGAATACAGACCCAACCTTCCGCTAATGTAGAATTCGGTCCCCCCAACCTCTCTAGGAGTCCGAATTCTACATATAATCCCAATTTTCTTTCACGCAAAATATAAGTGTATGTAGGGAGCGGGGTGTTTGCAGAAGACTTCCAGCGACTAATTTGGTGGCGGGTGGAGGGCGCTTCAGAGCTTTAGAGGCAATTTTAATTTTATAGAAAAACAAGAGTCGTCTTCGCCACTCTTCCTTACAGGAAGGGCTTGTGGTTCGCAGGCAGACTTTCGGTCTGTGGCCTACAGCCTATCCGGATCTGGCAACGGTTTTTAGTCTATTTTTTTAAAAGGTTTCCAGTACTTTTCTCCCAATAATTTAGTCTATGTCTGTTTTAATCAGATCGATGCTTATTTTTTAGGCCTAAAAGCAACAAAAAACAAACTTTTATTGTTATAGGCTTAAGTTTCATTATGTTAAAAAATTGAAAAACGCAACAACAACCAACGGTACAAAAATTGAGTAGCTCCGCGGGAAAACGATTCGAGCACCATCATCAGCGAAAACCAGTTTTCCCGCGCTACTGGGAGCTCAAGCACTCTACCACTACATGTCGCTTAGATTGTTCTCTCTCTATGTTAATACGGTCAAAACTTCGAAACAATGCTCCCTATTTTTTCACATTGTTGACGTGGAGGTTCCTGGGTTAATGTACTCCCCGGGACAGCAATCTAAGCGTCCCGAGATGTGACGACATGGCAGACAGCCAACCCGCACGCCGGGCTGGATGACGTGGGCTAGGCGTCATGGCCAGTCGGTCAGTAGCGTGGCGTGTAATTCGTGACGTAGGCAGCGCGTGGCCAAAGGGCTGACTGCCTGCCCTCTCGGACACTGATGCTGCAGACTCAGTCTCCCTTCAGATACGCCATTATTACGACCGTCTCTTGGATTGTGCTACATTTTCACGTGATTTTAACGGTGTCTGCACGCGGTTATGACAGTGATGTTGATAATAATCATTGAATGTTTGATTGGCTAAAAAATCTTTTGTATGCCATTGGAAAGCTGACGTGTCAAAGAGTGTTTTGGTATAGGGTTTGCTAAAATCGTATGGTTGTTTTTTTTTAAATATTAAAATGCAAAACTTTATGAGCGATTTTCTGAGTTTTAAAAGGATGGCGCTTGGATCGTTCTCCCGCGGAGCTACTCAATTATAATGTATGGCATCGGGCTAAAGATTAAATTGGAAAATCTATTTTGGAAAGAACTTCGCTAAAACCTTGGAATATACGGAAAAAAACAGTCATGCCTAAATTTTTCTGAACTTCCCCATTTGTAATTCCTTTTGTTTGTTTTTTTAAAACTAAAACATTCGATAACCATTATTTTTTCCTTGACTTCACATTCTGCAATTCTTTTTGTTTTAAAAAATTCCCAAATATTCGACATTTATTTTTTTTTTGCTTCACCATTTGTAATTCTTTTTGTTTAAAAAAAATCCAGTTAAAATACAATCTTATGGATATAATAGTCTCAAAACTTGTGTCTATGACTATATTCACATCCAAAAATTTGTAATATCTCAAACTAAGTTAACTCAATGGAGGGAAACTACGTCATTGGGGCATTTACACAGTGATGTTGAATAATGCTACGATAGACTAATAATGTACGTAGTCATGTTGCAGGGCATAAAATGTCGTTTACGTCCAAATGGAAAGCTTATCTCAATGAAATGCCTTGAACAAAGTATCACAATAAATGGGCAGTGAGAAAAATATTATTACCGTTAAATGAACTGTTTGGATTGTGCTTCATCCTAGCAAAGTTGTGCAATATTGATAATTCTGGTCAATAATATCAAATTTTGAGAGCTGAGCTAGAGGGTAGACGCTGAAGAGTAAATAATTAAGGGTTATTGGTGTTGGGGTGTTAGTTAATGCGCTGGTTAGTTGTATACCATGGAATTTAACTGTAGGTTCCACTGCACGGACTCTTTAGGCCGCGCCGTTCAAAGTAGAACGTTGGTTGTTATGGCTGGTGTTTCTTGTGAACGTTGATATGAAGGATGTTTGATGTTACGAAGGTGCGCATAAAGCTGTATCTTGTTTCCCTGCAATAAATATGCCAGTTTATTGCGTTGTATTATCACGTACCGACATGTAGGGGGGTGGGGGCTCGCATGGAGTTAAATGTTAGGCATGAAGACATGAGTGCATTCTTCTAAGGGCTTTGGAATGAAAGTGTTCCGAAGGGCTAATTCCTTGGATACTAACGGGCGAACCGAGTTCATTCTGGCCCGCAAGTCCAGAACAATCTCGCTTTTGAGGGTGATAATTCTCTTGGGTAGTAAATAGGTTGCCTTGGAGAAGGAGACTGCATTAGTACGCCATTTTTGTTGGATGGTAATTGCTGTGCGTAATCGAGAAGTTAGGTGAGGTATCTAAGACTGATGGTACGTTATCTAGCCTTTTTCTAAGAGAGAAGACTTGAGGACTCGGTGCATGCGTTCGAGGACGCTATTTTCACAAAGATTTGCCGAGTTAGCATGGGATGTTTGGTTTCCTTCAACTATTTAAATAATCTTGACTGGAATTGCAAGGCGTTGCCAGAGATATTTTGGACAGGAGCGTCGAACTAAGATGCGTAATTATTAAAATGTTCTCTGCTATGGATCTGAGGGTATGTGCTTGATAGCAAATCAGCAAATGACTGTAAGGGTGTACCTAAAAGCTTAGCTTATTGTGGAAAAGGCGGAGATAATATGGATGTGTACTGTATGGAAGATACTATCTGGAGCTACGAATTATATGTTCGTTGGTTTTACATGACGGTGTATTTTCGACTTTTAGCCTTGCAACTTTTGACCGAATCTCCTATATGCATATATTTTCTCGGTCAAATCGATCTAAAGTTAACTTCAAGGTGAATCGAGTTCCTATATGACCCATATTATGCAAGTCTACGAAACGGAAGAATGAGATAAGGTATAATTAAGCTTTTGGACAGATCACAGACGACCGAGGAGCGAGAAGAAGGGTAGAGTGATATTATACAATTTAAAGTGATTTGAAGGCCTTTTCTACCGCATTCTCCTATGTTAAACTGGAATTTGGGCAACGCTTGTTCGCGTTTATAAAGAGCTTAATCAATGAGAGAAAAGAGGTTCCGGCGTCCCGAAGGAATCTCATGAGAAAATTGTTTAAGAGTAGAAACTTGTGTAACGGTTATAAATTATATGGGCATTGGAAGTGATTAATTACGGCTATCTTACTATCACATGTGGAGGTAGCATTGGAATTCTTCAAATGTGCTTTTTAATTTTTCAAGTGATGTAGGTTTTCTACTATATAATTTAATTTTAAATATGCTCATAAAAAGTCAAGTGGCGAAAGTGGTGGAAACTCGATACTAACTCTTCATCAAATCCATTGATTATGAAATGTTTTTTCAAGGTAATCTCTGACATCGGGATGGAAATGATGAGATACACCAGCTTGTTAAAAGTAAATGTCCTTATCTCCGTATACCTGTTGAATTGTAGGAAAACCTTTTACTCGAAGCATGTTAAAGTAAGTAGCTAGGACTGGTAACTACACAATTGAACAAGACTGGACTAGCCAATCTGTCTGACACATTTTCTTAGTGATCTGTTCAATATCTGTAGCACTTCATCCTAAGTGTTAGTTAGCATCGGTTGGTGTCTATGGACGTCCAGTCGCTTCGAGTTGAAGGATTAGTTAAAAAAAAGTGTTTCTCCACTGTTGTTGAGCCTTTGATATCTTCTCAACTTTGAAATACGACTTTAGTATCCATCTTCTTTGCTCCAATGATATGCGCGCAATTCCATTTGCCCTGTTTACTCTAGGCATTGTCTTAGACTATGATGTTAACACTTTCGCTGGTTATCTTAATTCAAGTTTTACCCTTTCATATTTTATAATATTCCTGCTTTAGTGTAATAATATTATATGAGCCTAACGCCTCGTACTGGCTTTATTTAGCAATTGTAGTATTTTTGATCGGATCCTTTTACATCGTTCATTTCTCTTCTAATACCATCTAGTCCTACGAAGGATATTTTTGGTTATTTTGGGGTGATCAAATTTGGAGTGTTAAGAATAAACCCCGTATAGACTCAACTGGCCACTAGGGAGGGTTTCAAGAGCTTAACGTTTATTATAGTAACACGAGAGTGCCCGAAGTATTATATAATTTTATGATATTTTCGTATTCACTGGGTTAAAACAAATTATTCTCCACAATTGCGGAATTACCATAATGTTTCCGGTTTTCCGCTTGCGATAAACTTCTTGAAAATTGCTGTTTTGCTCTTATTGAAATGTTTCTGCAAGCACAAACTACACCAGCGGGAGGACCATGCGGTGGCGGCCCCTGGCGACGGCAAGGTGAATCACTCTCACGGGTGTGGAACACGGGTCCCGGTCCTAGGATGCCACTCGTTACCCTCTGTTGCCGGTCAGTTCATAGAGAGGAGCGTTATGTGCAACATGATCAGTTAGTTTGCAGAGAGGAGTCGTTGTATGCAACATGGTCATGTTTTGATACAATCTCCCCGACCCGTTGCTACCGCCATTATCGCTTATTTTTTCTCAACTTCACGAGAGTGATTTTGGTGCACTGAATAGTAGGAGGGGAAGTCCAAAAAACGGGGGTAAAGCTTTAAATTGTACAGATCCTTTCTCCACACCACTGCTTCTTTTCGTGTTGTCCTCCTCTCCTCGTGTGCGAAATTTCATCACAATACAATGATATTTAGAGGTCGCCCCACTTTTAATTTTTCCTTTTTCTTCTTATTTTCAGGCAATCAGTACTCATTCGAGCTCAAGCGTTGGCTTCTCGGGAAGCCTCTTGATTCCCGACGCTGACGAAGGATGAGGGTCAGAAGCAATTCATCTTCTGTCTCATTCACGAACACCAAATGGCCATCCCGACACCCTCAAAGACCAACCTGGCGAAGAAAAAGTGAAAATGGGGCGACCCCTAAATGTTGAGTAGAGAGACTAAATTTTACGTGTAATTCCTTTTCGTGAAGTGTAATAAAATTAGCCCCGTGGAGAAAATGAAATATCAATTTCAGGTTTATGGACCACCCTACTGAATTGTAAAGATGTGAAGCAGCGTGGGGAACACGAATTGAGGCGAATGATATTTTTGTGCCAGCATCAACTTGCCAAATTGTGTGCTATAAATTTAATAAAATCTAATTGTTTATCCAGTTTTTTAAACGAAAAGTAGTTCAATACACTACTCTAGTATATATTTATATAATCCATTCAATTATTCGTACTAGTAGTATAGATTGTTCTAAACTGATTAATAATTATGATAAAAAAATAATAGGCCAGTGATTCATTATAGCATTTTCCTAAAGTTTATCGCACCTGCAAACTAACATAAATACGCAATTGCCCAACTTTGGTTATTCCATCAAAAAATTCTTTCCGCGGATTGGCGAATTTTCCATTGTCAAACAGAGGGCGATTTTATAGCCTTTCTTAACATTTACAAACTTTCTTAACCGTTTACAGCCTTTCTTAACATTTGACAGCATTTCATAACCTTTACAGCCTTTATTAACCGTTTACTGCCTTTCTTAATCTTTTACAGCCTTTCTTAATTTTTACAGCCTTCCTTAACCTTTTATAGCATTTCTTAACCTTTTATAGCCTTTCTTAATCTTTTCAGTCTTTCTTGACCTTTACAGCCTTTTTTAACCGTTTACAGCATTTCTTAACATTTTACAGACTTTCTTACCTTTTACAGCCTTTGTTCACCTTTACAGACTTTCTTAACTGTTTACACTTTCTTAACCGTTTACAGCCTTTCTTAACATTTGCAGACTTTCTTAACTTTTACAGACTTTCTTAACCGTTTACAGCCTTTCTTAACATTTTCAAACTGTATTAACCATTTACAGCTTTTATTAACCCTTGACAGCCTTATTAATTGTTTACAGCCTTTCTTAACCTTTTACAGCCTTTCTTAACTTTCACAGCCTTTCTTAACCTTTTATAGCCTTTCTTAATCTTTTATAGCTTTTCTTAACCTGTTCAGTCTTTCTTGACCTTTGCAGCCTTTCTTAAACGTTTACAGCCTTGC
This sequence comes from Ceratothoa steindachneri, assembly GCA_963969495.1. Classification (NCBI taxonomy): domain Eukaryota; kingdom Metazoa; phylum Arthropoda; class Malacostraca; order Isopoda; family Cymothoidae; genus Ceratothoa; species Ceratothoa steindachneri. The sequence goes on from OZ018321.1 coordinate 175,831,922, forward strand.
TTAACCTTTTACAGACTTTCTTAACCTTTTACAGCCTTTCTTCACCTTTATAGATTTTCTTAACCTTTTACCGTTTACAGCCTTTATTAACATTTTACAGCCTTTCTTAACCTTTACAGCCTTTCTTAACCGTTTACAGCCTTGCTTAACCTTTACAGACTTTCTTACCTGTGTACAGCCTTTTCTAACCGTTCACAGCCTTTATTAACAGTTTACAACCTTTCTTAACCGTTTAGAGCTTTTCTTAACATTTTACAGCATTGCATGACCTTTACAGCCTTTATTAACCGTTTACAGCCTTTCTTACCCATGTGCAGCCTTTCTTAAACTTGTTTAGCCTTTTTTTAACCGTTTACAGCCTTTATTAACCGTTTACAGCCTTTATTAACCGCTTACAGCCTTTCTTGACATTTTACAGCATTTCATAACTTTCACAGCCTTTATTAAGGGTTTACAGTCTTTATTAACCTTATACAGCCATTCTTAACTTTTACAGCCTTTATTAACATTTTACAACCTGTCAACCTTTACAGCCTTTATTAACCATTTACAGCCTTCCATAACTTTTTACAGCCCTTATTAACATTTAACAGCCTTTCTTAACCTTCTCAGCCTTTCTTAACCTTTACAGCCTTTCTTAAGCAATTTGCATTTCCAGCCCCAACCTCTACGGGAAGACCTGCGGCTATATATCTTTCACACATTTTCACTTTCCCCAACCTCACCATTTTTGTAACAACCATGTAGGAAGCTAGCCGCCCATTGCGGAAGAACTGACCATGAGCGAGGGTGCAGGCCAGCTCCAACCACACACACGTCATCACGCACATAGTCAATCAAAACTCCGCTGTCTTTCACCCCTTTCCTCACACATCACTCTACCGTGCCGGAACCTGCCCGAGAGGGCTCCAAATCCGCACACCCGTGAAGTGAATCGGAGGATGAACCCCTGGGTCACGAAGGGTCCTCTGGTTGGTGTCACAACACTACTATTCCCCTATCCCACCCATTTGAGGACCAGCCCCTGGTTCTCTCTGGCCTGCTAGAGCCTGATACTCTGATCTTTATTTGTAATTCATTATCTGTTGGAGGCTTTAATCCACGATTGAAAAAAATACGGGGGGGGGGTAAATTTAACTAACTCATAAAGCAGTGTGAAGCTAAGACAATACTTTCTTCAACCCTAAGATTGTAGTAAATAGTAGGCTCGTCTGCTATTTTTTTTTTTTTGCAGGAACAATGAAAAGCTAAAAAATATTTCAGATAAAGATGCACCTAAAAGTCCAAAGAAACTTTGCTGTCAGGGTTAAGTACATCATACGGTTTCGACGTTCGGACTCCCTAAAATCCTATTTAATCCTGTAATAGTACCTTTTTAGATTAGGTACATTGCCCAATTTAGCCATAATTTTAACGATCCTTAAATTGAAGACTTCAAATTGAGATTAAATCGCTATGAGCCGTTAAATAACGTTATAAGATTCTAAAAACACGGGGGTCAGTAGAGGTTAGAGTGTTCATTCAAAGCCATTCTTATTTATGTAATATTAAGCTTTTGGGAGAATAGCAATTCATACATTTCTTCAATCAGTTAATAGAGTTGCTATTCATTATCATTTAGAGTAGATTATTTCAACAGTTTTTGACTAGCGGCTTGTCGAAATATATCTTTGGTCCAAAGATTGTCCACAAAGTTGAAGGATTTTAAATAAAATTAATAGTTACCCTTCAATCGGTTTGTTTCTATGAATGCAAAAATCATTCTTTCAATAATTGTTGTTGTTTTATTTTAGGTCGGATATCAATTTAGTGTTTTATTACTATTTAGTTAAAACTAAGAAGTTAGAACCCTACAAAAGGCATCTTTCTCAGAAAGTTTGTCAGGCGAGATAGGTAGAAGTAGTTGCAATGTGTCGAACATATCTATAACTATATAGCCGAATAACCTCCTAGACCTCTAGTCATTGTACAAACAAACAAACAAACGACCTTATTGCGGATTTCGGTGATCCATAAAAAAAATAAAAATACATTACAATTTTGAAGTATAAAATTTCGATATTACTTATCCAAAAGGCACCAAAAGATGATATTTACCTTATCAACTAAAATTACCACTATCTTACTGCTAATACTTATTCAACTTATTCACCTATTTAAATGAACTGTCTTTAGGTATTAATTTAATAGTCAATCTTGACACAAATGGAAGATGATCAGACCCAAAAGAATCATATAATACATACATATCTGAAATTAATTTATGACCATCCTCAGATGAAATGCAGTGGTCCAACCAAGATTTTGAACCCCATGCGTCACTGACCTATGTGAAAGTGTCTCTCGGCAGGCTTAGTCTGCTTGACCATTTAAGTTTATAGGCTTCACAAAAAAATGTAAGTGTTTAGAAAACTCTGAGTCATTGCCTAATATGTTACTATTGAAATCGCCATATACACAATAACATGTACTATCTAACTAATCTAACAAAGTACCTAACTTATATAGTCTATCTATATATAATTCCTCATTTTCTACTCACTCACATGGTAGGTATACATTAAAAATATACATTACTTGACAGTTAAGCACTATTTTAATACCAACAACCCAATCATAATCAAAAGTTAATCCACTTATATAATGTTCAAATTTTGAATTCCATATTATTGCTACACCTTCTTTTTTATTTTTCCTACCTACTAATAAACAGTTACTAGTATCATTTGGAGAGTTTGCTACACCCCTATGATTTAAAAAAAGTGTATTAATCTCTTTACATTCCGTTTTTGATATCCATGTCTCCTGCAGTAAAACTATCTCAAAATTATTTATCTTATTTAAACCAATTTCATTTGTTCGCAGACCCCTGCAGTTGTAACTAACTACATTTAATTTAATCTCCATTATGAGCTGTAGTATTACTTGTACGTTGTGGTCTGAACCAATTGAAATAGATTCCTTTTGTCCATGTTGATGGGTCTATAAAGATTGAAGGGTGTTCACATTGAGCTTCCACTTTAAAACTACTGTAATTTTCAGGAAATTTTGATGGTATTTTGGTGCATTTCGCATCTAAGTTTGTCTTCTTTTTAATATAACTTTTGAGTTCTTCTTCTGTATAGTCAGGTGCAAATTTGGTTACATAGACTCTAGCAAGCCTTTTAGCAACTCTAATGCCTTCATCTGATGATGTACCGACTTTGATAGGTTTCTTGGATTTTTCTATCGAGTTCTTCATAGAGTTAATTGATTTTGTACTATCGGATTTTAGTATTTTTCCTCTTGCTCCAACATTGAACCACGGGTTTGTATCAGTGTCAACGGCTGGTAGAGCTGGGTATATGCATTCATAATTACTTTCATCCTCTGTTTGGGCTGATTTTCGGTTCTCATTAGAGTCCTTATTTGTATTGGTGGAGGTTGGATTGACTTGATTGCCATCTTGGTTTTCACTAGAAATGGGTTGAATAGTTTGGGTAGTAGTGTCAGGATGAGAGTCTGTATCTTCTGTGGGATTTTGATTCTTTATTTTTGGTTTGACTTTAGGTGGAACTGGGTTATTCGAATTTTGAGTCAGAGAGCCTTTTAGAAAATTAAGCTTTTGGTTATGCTGATAAAAGAGCTTGTTGTGCTCATTAATAATTTGATTTTGATTACTTATTTGTTTCCTAATTTCTTTTAAGGTATCAGATATATCTTTGGCTACTTCTTGACGAGTCGTCAAGGTTGCTTTAATCAGTTTTACTTCAGCAAGGGATCCTGTATTGTTAAGTAATGTGGAAACATCAATTGAATCAAAAGTCAATGGAGGGAGTTTGAGATCTTTTGAAACAAAGGAATGTTTGTCTAAATGATGTTCAATTTCAACAAACCTTTTGATAATATCTTCCATATTGTGTTCAGATTTTTTGTTTCCTTTACGTACAATATTGCGGCTGAGGCCATCCACCTCATCCACATCGATGCTGAAAATATTTTTGGGGGCCACTTCAATTTCTTGCTCGTCATATGTATCTAGACATATTTTTATGATTATATCAGTAGGCAATAGGTATCTCTTGTTATTTATAAAGCAAAGTAAACTGTTTATGATGGTGCTTTCAGGCATTTTTGATTTTATGAGTTTGTGCCCCAGGCCCAAATATCAAGAATGCTTCCTCGCAACAGGAAAAAACTTACCATAAAATATTATTTAAAAATACTGAATAAAAATTACGACGTAATTTAATATTTATCGGCCAGATAACTCATGAAAGACTGAAAACGGGGAAAAAGTTTACAGAGGTATTTGCCATGTTTGAAAGTTTGTGGATTGTTCACGATCTACTCACTCAATACTTTGACACAAATAAAGTATATAAAACAGGGAAATAAACCAAATTTGATATAACTAATCATTAATTTGAACTTACATTTTTTTTTTCTCTATATAGAAATAATTTTACCCAAATATAATCCAGTATGGTGACATTCCAATAGCCCTCAAAATTAAACTATAGCACGTACAGCAAAAATAAAACATAAATTAACATAACATTTACCATCAGCATAGATGAAAATAAGTCATTAAATACATAGAACTGAACTAAAAAATATATTTAAAAGAACTCATCAGCAGGAAAGGCAACTGCGGCTATTGCGGCCAAGACATATCAAAAAAATCCACGAAGAAAATGAAAGGGTGTTTTGATTCCTAGCTTTAAATAATAGTGAAAATATCCCGAGGAAAATAAAACAGCTAAAAAAGAGCATATTTTCGAGAACTCATTGCCTCTGTCCGTTTCTATGTCCTGCTGAGAATGAATCTAAGATTTAGATGGTTGCATTCGGCTCATGAATAATTAATAAATTGAGATTAAACCCTACAATTTTCATGGCAACATAATACTTACAGAACACTAATAGTGTTCACAACACATCAGAACTATAGTATACATATTTAGGCATAAAAAGCTCCACGCAGTTAATCATAGCAACTGTAGCGGTCTATACCCCTACAAGTGGAAATATTTAATTATAACAGTATATATATATATATATATATATATATATATATATATATATATATATATATATATATATATATATATATATATATATATATATATATATATATATATATATATATATATATATATATATATATATATATATATATATATATATATATATATATTCAACAAGGGTTGGTAACCATAACTTAAATCGTGTGATTGGTACGCCCGATCTCTCGAGCGTTTTCAAACAAAATCACATGCTCATTCATTCACTTTGATCGGCTCATTGGAATCAGGTCTGTAATATTGAAATTGTAATATTTTGCTAAATATGTCCCAAAAGAATCTCATTTTTAATGTGATTCTTTCTCTCATTTACAGACCCTTCCAACTCCGTTGTAATCTATTTATTCAATCTATTTATATAATCTATTTATTCAATCTATTTATACATATCAATCTATATTAATATTTACCCAATCCATTTAACTATATAATATATTTGCTCATATAATCTATTTATCAATCAATATAAATATTTATCACATTTATAATATTTACTCATTTAACATTCAACTATAATCTAATTAATATTTGTCAATCATATGTGTACTCTAATTCTCATTAACTCGTGCAAAGTTAATTCAACCGCATAATATTCAATCCAATCATATACTATAATTTTACTTTTTAATCATAACTGTTCATTCCCTAATATATATTTTTCGTATCTCTTTTTTTTTAATACACGTATTCCCACGACGTTGCCGATTTAGGCCTAAGGAAATTTCGTCTGCAAATTCAGATTTCCCGTTAGTGATTAACTTCATTCCCCTTGTATAAACAAAATATAGGTTTGGGGGTTTATTGTGACCTGAGCTATCTTGTGTATTGGCGTAATAACCACCTAACAACCTATACAACCTAGTTCTAAACTTACGAGATAGATAGCGTCTTCGCTATTTGGGGAGTAGAGGAAGTTAGTCTAGGAGAAATGGAACTTCGCACCGTCACCTCTATTAATTTTATTTATTCTCCCATTCAAGCCTATATACCTTTTACCGTTTTAATAAAATTGTCGGACCTGTATGCAGCTAGTCTGTGCGTCTCATTTCACTTACAAAATATTCTTGAAATCTTATCACTTTCTTATCTCTTCTTCAGAGGTTCACTTATCTAGATAATACTATTGGCGAAAAATTGCTCTCGCGATAACCGATACCGGTTCCCGTCATTGCATCAGATGGAAGTGGCATTGGTTAACTGTACCAAAAGGATTGTGAGTGAAGTGTGATTTGAGAGGGACGCCATTCATTGGAAACTGAAATTCGAAAGGATGCACAAAATGAGGAAAGCTCTATGTCTTATTTGTTTGTGCTATACGGCAAAATAGGGTAGTTCTAACTCATTTTTTTATTGCAGGTGTAAATTTATCCATTTTCTTGATTTCCAAGGGCCAAATTTCTCCCTCCTAATAGGCATTATAATTATAAAATGACAAGCGTGAATGGCGGGTGTTTATTTTTAGGGTCGTGTCTTGGGGCTTCTACCCCATGATGAGCCATGACTAGAGGAGATGCTAAAGCAGAGCTACCTACGAAGTAAAACTTTTGCGTGAAAACATAATGGATGCCTCGTTGCTTGATACGGCGTAAATGGGTATGGAGGAAGGTATATTTTGGGGGGGCGTGTATGCACGCCTACCCTTATCTTACGGAAATAGATTAAAATTTAAGGTCGAAGTCATCAATATGGTTACTTCTTGGTGGAAAACACCTGCTCGGAGAAGCAGGATTATAAATAAATGGGACATTTTACGGCATCTTCGCTTTGCGAAAGATGTATTATTTTCCTCAATTGCCTATGAATCATAATAAATCATACCATAAGAATTATCCTTTGTGGCAATCCAGCCGTGAAGTCTGAATGAAAATAAACTTTTGAAAGACTAAAATAGCTTTAGTGCAGATAGGTAAATTAGAATTGGTAATACAAAGATTAAAACTAGCTAGAAGAATAGCGTTTCCTCAGGACAACTTTTGATTCCTAATTCCAGTATGTAAACGGAAATAATAAACAAGAAAGCAAAAATGTAATGAAATAGAATAATGAATACAAAAAGAGTAAGTAAGCAAATAGTAATAAAAATAGTTAAACAAAAGAAAATAAACTAGTACCAGTAACAAATGGGGGAAAATACATGTGAAAACAGAGCAAGCGTGCAAAAAAAGTATTAAAAATCGTCTAACAAATAGTAATTAACTCACAACAAATAGAAATTAACTAAGTACCAACTACAAATAGGTACTTAAAGCAAATATTTCCGAGGCTCTCCGGTCAATCTCAGGTCATATGCCATTTTTTTCTTTCCTTTTATTTTTCCTTAATTAAACTTTGGTGAGGGACTTTGCCCCCTACCCCCTCCATTTTGTTGGGGGGTCACCCCTTCCCCAAATAATCAGTTAAACGAATCATATTGGGAAAGAGGATGACTCATTATGGGACATAAGTACAAAAGCAACCGAGAGGATATACTAAAGTATTACCACATCCACAATATAATATATACAAGTAAAAAGAATGACTAATAGATAATTCATAAAAATGTAACCATGGCATCAATAAATAAAACAAGATAAATGCACAAGTCAGTTGTGAGAGGTTCTTCTCTGTGAGTTATAAAGTGACTTGCTGCAAAATATGCATGATTGCAATATTATAATGCTTTGACACGTAATGAATAGCTGTTTGTAATAAAATCTACAATGAACAGACCTTAAAACATAATAAAAGTCAATGAAGTAGGTCCTGGACAATCTGGACCCTAGCTGAGAGGGACTTCACGCTGCGTGCGTACCTTCACGCAAGTTGTATGTGTCCTGTATATTGCGCAATTTACATCTCCAATTTAAGTGTCTCTTATTTCAGTTTTCATAATCTGATCACACTTAGTGGCAAACTTCATCACCTCTCCGAAAAATTAAAAACCGAAGGGTAAAGATTCGTTTTACCATATTTTCGAAAATTAATTTAAAAATGTGTTTTTATTATGCAGTTTTGTGTGTACTTTTCAGATCTGACACTTGTATTTCCCGGAAATGCATACTTTTCTCATAATCTCATAATCAACTGAAGTCCATACTAGGAAAAGTATGTATTTCCAGCAAAAACGAGCTTCAGATCTGAAAAGTACACATAAAACTGGATAAGAAAAACACATTTTTAAATTCATTTAAAAGATCCAAACTAGACCTAACATTTTTTAGGTACTTTGGAAAGGGGGAGCTTCGCAACCCATACCCCCACTTAATTGTAGGAGGGTGCACCTCCCACGCCCTCCCAACTTTAAAAAAACCCTAGTAATATTCCTAATTCGAAAGCTTACCATCAAATTTGAATGCAAGCGTCGTTAAGCCTCTAGTTTGAATCAAAGCTTTGTGCAGAAAACAGTTTATAAATAAAAGAGTTAAGATACGTTAAAACGAATATTCACCCTATATATTTCTAAGGCCTGACAATCGTCATCAAAAACTTCTCGTATCTTGAGTCTTTATGTCAGCATTATCTTGTCTCTTTCTAAACTTTCTTGTGAGGCACTTCGTTTAGTAAAGATTCGTTCTAACACATTTACGATTTTTTTAATTTGCAGACATAAACGATATTAATTTTAACAAATGGTGCTTATCGATGCCATTTTTAACTTCCGGAAATTAATAATAACATAGTAATTCACTTTTCGAAACTACGAGTATATTGCTAACTTCGAATCTTTCTGCGTCATTTTCGACCTAGCTCCTTCAACCTTTGCCTTGATTCAATCAACTAGACTTAGCTTTTGAGATCTAGAGGCGATTTGCGCATGCGTGTTTTGGCGATATTCAATCGATACCGTTTTTTTAGATCTGCAGGCCAACTGCGCATGCGTTTTCTACCTTCCTCACCACTCAGACACATCGTTACATTTTCGTTTATTCCGGACGCTTCGCGAGTTTCCGTGTTTTTAGTTTCTTTGATATAATGGCGTGTGCCGGTTGTGATAGATCGCAATACCAACTCATACAGGTAGAAAACGCATGCGCAGTTGGCCTGCAGATCTAAAAAAAAACGGTATTGGTTGAATATCGCTAAAACACGCATGCGCAAATCACCTCTAGATCTCAAAAGCCAAGTCAGGTGATTGAATCAAGGCAAAGGTTGAAGGAGCTAGGTCGAAAATGACGCAGAAAGATTCGAAGTTAGCAATATACTCGTAGTTTCGAAAAGCGAATTACTATGTTATTATTAATTTCCGGAAGTTAAAAATGGCATCGGTAAACACCATTTGTTAAAATTAATATCGTTTATGTCTGAAAATTAAAAAAATCGTAAATGTGTTAGAACGAATCTTTACTAAACGAAGTGCCTCACAAGAAAGTTTAGAAAGAGACGAGATAATGCTGACATATTTCTGTCACAACCCATTTTAAACCATGTTTCCATCCTACTTACTTACTTAGGTTACCTTGGGTGGTTTCTGGATGCAGGTCATATGACCTCTATATCTCGTTTTGAATCATCTTCGTACGGCACGACTTGTAGAAAGGTGGCCTGGAGAGGCTCATCGTAGTGACAGTTGACACGTTGATTTGGCCAAAACTTTTCTACCGTCTTTCAAAAGAGGAGACACTATGAGCTGTGACAACACTAGCTGATAGGCTGTTTCCAAGCATCTACTATCCTAGTCCGGAATTTCTGTTCACACCCGATGGGCTTCTCAAACCTAACCAGTTCGGGCAGGGTCCTCGGAAGTCACACACTATTGATGCGCCAACCCTCAGAGTTAGGAATTACATAGATAGATAGGCAAATACTTTACAATGATTGGATGGTGGGCAATTGTGAAGATTCATGGCCCCTGATTTTCCGCGCGATTTTTGGGCTACTTTCCTTTTGCCTCACTCATTTCATTGTTTTGAGTCGTTATTTTAAGGACGAGAATAAAAATTAACATTTTTAGGCACTTAAAAGTAGCAGCACTTAATCATATGAAAATAATAGGTCACCGAGATAGTCAGCAAGAGCTGTTTTGAATGAGGCCAAATCAGCAATAGACACAAGCAATCCTGGTAATGAGTTCCATACTGGAATACACCTTACAGTAAAAAAATGTTTTACGTATTTCGAGTTGACATCGAGAATGGTCCACCTTAAACTGATGACCTCTAGTACCTGGGCTTCGAGGGCGAGGGAATAGTTCGATTAGTGTTAGGGAGGATTTACCATGAAAGATATCTCAATACTTAAGGTAGTGCCTAAGTAGTCCCCCTTGAACAGAGAAGAGATTCAAAAATTTCAATCTGTCAAAATACTTCATATTTTCCAATCCAAGTACATTCCTGGTGCACCTGCGCTGAACTGACTCTAGTAAGTGGAGGTCCATTATGTAGTGCATATTGGTTGCCGCGTCGATTTCCCTCCCTTCTGGTCATCTCGATGCTAGTTGCCGTGTCTAATTTTGCTATTAGTAATTTGTAGGTCTCAATCATGTCTCCACGCCAGCGACGGTACGTTAAACTTGGTAGGCCTACTGATAAATATTCGTTTTAACACATATTTTTTAATGAATTTAATGTGTTTTTCTTATGCAACTTTATGTGCACTTTTCAGATCTGAAAATCGTTTTTCCTGGAAATGCATGCTTTGCCCCAAAACGACGGAAGTTCCATAATAAGAAAAGTATGGATTTCCAGCCAAAACGATCAGATCTTAAAATTACACATAAAACTGCATAAGAAACACATTTCTAAATTAATTTAACAGAACCTAACCTAACCTAACCTTACCTAACCCTAACGATATTGGTATTTTTTTAAGATTAGGGGCGCACGATTTTTCTTAGCGACTTTTTCCGTTTTTGTGTCGTAAGATATTTTATTATATATTTTAAGGGAATTTCGAAATGGGGGCGTTGCCTCTATACCCCCTTTTAATTATGGGGGTGCATCCCCTCCCGGCAATTTTTAATAATCTAGTAGTATTTCCTAGTAGTAATCGCTACCCAAATTGTGCGCCACTAATCTTAACAAATACCGCAATATTTTCCTCAGCTTCTCATGAAAAAGGGGTTTCCGCAGGAAAGTTTATAAACAAGAGGTTTTCGAATCCAGTGCAATTATAGTACAATAAAAGAAATTTCGATCTTGGCTAAATTTACAATTCCTGCAGCATGTAAGACATTTAATAACTTGCGGGATTATACTGTGAGCCCTATATATTTCTAAGGTTGAAATATCGTCCTTAAAGAATTCCCGTATTATTTTGTATTGTTATCTATTTATAATAACCAACGCACATCACTCTAAAAATTAAACTGAAGACACAGCCCAGTGCTCCCACTCGATGATTTTAAATAAACCAAAGGAGCACATGAAAAAACCCATATTCCTACAAAAAACTAGAAATTTTATTTTACATAAAATAATATAAATATATTTAAATGAGTTGAAATAAATATAAAAATATAGGCTTTATTACATTTCCTCTTCCGAATATACTTCTGCATAGCAAAAAAAAATTACTTCAAGAAGATTTTTCTGACATTTGTCACGTTTTTCCTAACGCTGGTGACAAGCGCCTTCCACTACATCTCTCACCAATTCTGGTTTAGGTGTCCACGTGTAACAGTTTTGCTGACCTCTCGACAATGCTTGTTTTGCCAACAACCTTTACTTAACAGTGTCCGTTTTTAGCGAGTTTGTTTGTTTTGTCTTGACATTATTAACAAGGGAGAATATCCTTTCGACACATGCTGAAGAATGTGGTAAAACAGTAAGGTGGGTTATGAAATCAGAAAAAATTCCGAGGTTTGAATTGTTTAAGAAGTCTTTGATGTTACGCAGAGAATGCCAGAAATCAGGAATAGATTTATACAACAGTGACACATCTTGGAACTGTCAAAATAGCCTCCATTCGTCATCCAAACTATCCAGTTGATCTTCGGGAACAAGGTGGGGAAAATGCACTGCTACGTTCACTATTGAACTCGGAGATTTTGCATATCTTTTGCTGCAGCGGGATCTAAAACTCCTAAACTGGCAACGATTCCTTCTTCCTCTAGTGGAAATCTTTTTTTAATTTGCATGCATATGGCAACCAAGAAATTTAACCAATCAGTCCTAAACCTTGTTTCAGCACTTTCTCTAATTGGCGCCAAAGACAATAGCCTGGTGAAACGTCCGCCCAAATATAAATCGTTCAATTGTTTATGTAAATGTTTGTCACTTGGGTTAATTTCAGATATTTTTGCGGAATTACTGACTTCTTCCTTAATGAAACAACTGAGAATGTTTTTGTATTCAGAATACACCATTGAATGCAGCACATGGAGTCTGAAGTGTTCAGATTGAAATTCAATATTCAAGGAGTTAACTTTTTCTAATATATAATTTAAAAAGAGAAGTAAGTGCTTTGTTCCCCTATTTTTCATAGTTTCGTAAAGAACATTTGCCCCATCACTCTTGTCAACCTTAGATTCAGATTGACAATTAAGCAGTAATGCACCCCATTGCTCAAGCACAAGTTTTATTACATTTCCGCGAGATAACCAGTGAGTCTGAGCTAACTTAGGTATTTTGTGATTTTCTGTCTTTGTAACACCTTGCATAGCAGTAAAATCTGTAATCTCCTTGCTGCTGCGTGAAAAATAAGAAGAAATATGTTTTATGAAAATTTCAAGATAAGAAGGTAACACCTTGACTGCATGACTAGCACACAATGCAAAAGAATGACATACGTAACCCATTATAAAAAGTGATGGAATATCTTTTTTTAATAATGCTTGAAATCCGCTCTTATTTCCCATCATGGTTGAACAATTATTGCACATGAGGATTCCTTTCTCATTAACAGTTTCTTTTAATAGTCTCGTATAATCCTTTAGCCGTTCCATCTTCAACAGAAACTGTTTCAAGTAAAATATCAATTACATCACCCCTTTGAACGTCAAAATATCTAATAACGATAGCTAATATCTGAGAGACTGATATGTCAGTACTTTCATCGAGGATTAATGAGAATTTTAGTTTTTTACATATGTATATCAGCAATTTCCATTTATTCATGGTAAGCAATTCCTTCTTGGATAAGATAAGAAGCTTTTGTTGCTCGCATAGTTACTGCTTTTGCAATATTGCTGTCGTGAAAGGCTTTCTTGCACACTTCTATGAGATGATCTGTTTGAGCAAATGGCATATGAGGTTCGGCAATGAGAGCGGATATCATTAGTTATGGCTTCTGTTTTTTTAACAAATATACCTAACTTTGTTGTTGACTTGGCAGTTTTCATGTTGTTCTCATGTTTAGCCTATTACTGTGCGATAATAACATCGATTTATTAGCATTCCTTATTTTTGTATTACAGCACATGCAGTAACTACATCCCTTTTCAGTGGGAACTTCTTTTAGCCACTCTTTCAGATTTTCATCTTTTAACCATTCTTTAAAAGATTATTTATACCACTTTTTAAAAAAGGCTTGCCATTTTGTTATCAGTATTTCTAAAATATGAAGAAAAAATAAATATATATTACATAAATGACAAATATGCATGGTTATTGAATGCACAACCACAAGAAGAAGCGCATCACACCACTGTCACTGTCAACATTGAGCTGAGGGTATGGGTCCATATTATTTGTGATTTAAAACACGTTTGTTTGTTTTTTAATTTAGTGTTTTCTTAGGCAAATTACAAAGAAAAAGTGCTTTGCGGTTGTTTTTTTTTGCGTTTATTTGAATCCCATCATATTGTATTATAGATTTTAAAGAGAATTGGGAAATAGGGGGCTTCGCCCACATACCATCCTTTAATTGTGAGGGTTTAACTCCCCACTCCCCCCCGATATTTTTAATACCCAATCTAGTAATATTCCCAATGCAAAAGCCTAGCATTAGATTGGAATTCAAAGGCGATTCCCAGACGTCGCTATAAGCAAGCCTACAAAAACTTAAGGGAATGGAGGGAAAGTAGCCACTAATCTTAACAATTACTGGGTCCAGAATACCACTCACCCCACCGCCAAGTTAACCCTCCCTCCTCATATAATCATCCAATCTGTGCTTGAAAACATATTGGTGAAAAAATATTTTCTAACATCTAACCTGCACCTCTGTTTTTTTAATTTTCAAGTGGTGACCCCTAGACCTATTATTACTCTCTACTTTCCAACTCAAATAACTTGCTAAAATCCAACTTATCCATCCCACAATCATATCTCCCCTCACACACCTTCTTTCAAATGAGAACATATTTTTTACCCTCCGTCTATCTTCATATTTAAGGTGCTTCAGATAACTATTATTTTTGAGGTTGATATCATGTCTAAAATGTGATGCCCATTCTTGTATACAGTACTCTAAATGTAGCCTGACATACGAGTTGTAGAGTTTAAGAATAACCTCTTTACTTTTATACTATTAACTAAATCGCCTGGCAATGAATTCCAAAATTCAACCAGCCCTTGAGTAAAGAAGTACTTTTACTCTCCTTGAAAATGACCGCACTTTCAGTAATTAAAGCACGCAAATTTAATACTAGCAAAAATCCGCCTTACGGGCATTTTTTGCTAGACCTGCGGTGCCTGTTCTCTTTGCTCACAAAATTAAGAGTGTGCCAAATAAAAAGGTTTATTATTTCACAACGCATTCAAAATTGATGTGCACAAATTTAACATTTTTTTTCAAAATACAGACAAACACACCCGTGCTAGGTTCATTATAATAATCACTAAGAATATTGGTACTACTTCAGTTTAGGGGCGCACGATAGGGGGCGGTCTTTCTGGGCTACAAATTTGGGCCTTATGACGTCAGACGTCAAAAGGCGAAGCCCCTCATTTCGAAAGTAACTAAAAATGTTAATTTTGGGGCGAAAATAGCCTAAAGTAGGCGACACTATCGTCTTTATTATTTCGCTAAAAGTGAGGAGCCGATAGCACCTTTATCAAAATAACAAAGGCGATAGTGCCACTTAATTTAGGCTATTGTTGCCAACAATTAAAAAAAAATTTTAGTTACTTTGGAAATAGATTTCAGTGAAATCTATC
Organism: Ceratothoa steindachneri; assembly: GCA_963969495.1. NCBI lineage: Eukaryota > Metazoa > Arthropoda > Malacostraca > Isopoda > Cymothoidae > Ceratothoa > Ceratothoa steindachneri. Next base: position 175,847,004 of record OZ018321.1, read on the forward strand.
GGGACTAAGTTGCTTTTATGTTTCGTTCAGGCGCGCAGAAACGATTTGTTAAAAAACAAAATGTGAGGACATATTCTAAAAACAATTACGATTATATACCCCCAAACCCCCCTAATTGATTGATATCTCAGGGTCATCGCAGGGCGATCCCCATTCACGAACCGTAACTCGAAATTAGTAAAAAAAAAAGGTGAAACATATTGGAACATGGACGGAATATTATGCGGCCAGGACTTGGGAACATCGGAGGCAGCGCGTGACGCAGATCTTCAGGTTAACCTATCTCCACCTTTCACTATTATAATTGAGCCGCGCTTATTTTAAATCAGACCACGATCTATAGAAAAGTCTATTAAATTGACCGAGGAATTAACACAAGGGGTATTGAAGTCGAACAAACCGTATTTAGAGCTATTGCGCTCTTTTAACTACTCGGTTTCAGGATTGCCAATGTTTGAAATAAGGTTAAATTAAGAGTTGCCAGTGTGTGAAATTAATGGTTTAGTTTCACAAAAATAATTAAACGAAATACAAAGTTTGATATATTAGTAAGTAAAAAAAAATCAATACATTACTAAAGAATATAATTAAGTAGAAGTGCAGGCATTTACTAAATAATAAAGAAGAAAGGAAAAACAAAATAACAAAACAAATACAACGCCGTGATTGGCCCCCTCTGTAGCTACCGTCTGATGTCATAAGGTTTAGATTGTATCCCAGAAACAGCGCCCCTAAACTGAAATATTACCATACAAAATACTTTTTTTCTCTGAATGACCAAATACAAATATAAATACATGAAAATTGTATTTAAATACAATTCAAATACAATTGTAGGTAATACTTCAGATTTGGGGCACACGGTAGGTGGCGCTGTTAGTAGGCTACAATTTTGCGCTACAATATATCTCTTATGACGTCAGACGGCAGCTTCAGATATGACTAATCACGGCGTTATATTTTTTTGTTGTTTTGGGGATTTGTAATTTTTAGTTTGTATTATTTACTAATTATCTCCGCCTCTACTCGTTTAGGTAACACTTCAGATTCGGGGCGCACGGTAGATGGCGCTGTTAGTCGGCTACAATTTTGGGCTACAGCATCTCTTATGACGTCAGACGGTAGCGTCAGTTGTGAACAATATTGGCGTAATATTTTTGTGTATATGAGTATATACTGGGGGGCTGTGCCCCCCCAGACCCTCCCCCCCGATTGAAACTCAGGATCATCGCAGGGTGGTCCCCCTGCAGTGATATCTCCCCCACGAGCAGTCCCCTTGAATTTACTGGGGGGGGGGTCTCCCCAACAGCTTTTTACTGGCAGAAAAACCTAACCTAATAACAAACAATTCTTACTTTTATAGTTTTCTTGATTAGTTTATCGCCTCTAGATAATCTAAAATTTTTTCGCGATTATACAAAGTAAAGCCGAATTCGAATAACGAAGAAGCACATGGAGAGCACGAAAACACAATAACGCAAGAAAAACATTTGCAAAACGGGTCCTATTTATAAGCTACGATGTTGCCAGTAAGAAGCTGTTATCGTTCGCAGTAAACAAAAAATACGAAAAAAAACAAAAAACAATAAAAGACATCAAGAAACCTTACCTAACTTAGAAAAAAACTATAAACGAGCAGAGCGCAGATATTTAGTAAATAATAGACTCAAAGTTACAAATCCCCAAAACGACAAAAACATTTACGCAGTGATGGTCACATCTTGCACTCTCAGTTTGTGGAGGACAATACCATGATCTACCTTGTCAAAGGCTTTAGCAAAACTGAGGTAGATTACATCGGCATTGCTGCCTTGTTGGATGTCGTCTAGTAGAGTTTCATAGTGCAGTAGCAACTGCGAGAGGCAGGAATGGCCCTTTCTGAACCCATGTTGGCCATCATTGAATCATTGAAGGCGCTTATAGATTCCATATAAGTTACCACTTTGTCAATATAATTTTTTCAACAATTTTGATGAGGTGGAATGTTAATGTTACAGGCCTGTAATTCTTGGCGAGGCCTTTACTGCCACCTTTGTGAATGGGTGTAACAATACCCAATTTAAGGGCAGGTGGTATGATGCCTGAATGAAGAGATTGAGACCACAGTAGCTGGAGAGGCTTTGCTAGCTCTTCCTGGCAATTTTTTAACAGTAAGGCATGAAAACCACCCGGGTCAGCAGCTGAATTTGACCTTATGCTGTTAATGGCTGTGATTATGTCCTCAGTTGTCACCTCAATGTTTGATAAGCAGTTTGGATCCGCTCTGGGTTCACTGAAGAATTCATCTGGATCTAAGAACATAAGAAAAGAAGGAGACTGCAAAAGACCATTCATAGCCTACACTTGGCATCTCCTGTTCCATTCAACACACAAAAGATTTCTTACCGGAGAAAAGTCATCAACATTGTCACCCTTTACTGGAGTTCGTCAGATCTAATCTACAATATACATAAAATGCATCCAGAGGATTATGTCCATTCATGCAACCGCAAAATATAATCTCCCCACTCCTTAGAAAAATATATACATATGTACATAAAAAAAAGTCAGTCCCATCTAGCATCTTCATCCATATATTTATCTAATCGATTCTTAAAACTACCCAGAGAGGAGGCTTATATCACATGTCTAGTGAGCCTATTCCATTCATCTACCACACGATTTGTAAACCAATTCCTCCCAATCTCCTTCCTAAACCTATACTTATCAAGCTTAAACCCATTGCTACGTGTCCTGTCATGTTCACTAAGTATAAGAACCTTACCCAGATCCCCTTTATTATATCCTTTTACCCATTTGAAGACTTCAATCAATTCCCCTCTGACTCTTCTCCTTTCCAATGTATGTAGATTTAGTTTTCTGAGCCTTTCACCATAGGGTAAGTTCCTTAGCCCACCAATCATCTTTGTCATCCTTCTCTGCACAGACTCAAGCAAATCAATATCCTTCCTATAATATGGTGACCAAAATTGTACTGCATAGTCTAGATGAGGCCTAACTAGCGCCAGATACAGTTTTAGAATGACTTCAGCACTCTTATTGCTTACACTCCTCCTAATGAATCCCAATATCCTATTAGCTTTATTCTTAGCATTTAGACATTGCTTTCTAGGACGAAGGTCTGAACTTACCAAAATACCCAAGTCTCTCTCACAATCAGTCCTCCCTAAAATTCTGCCATTTAATTTATAACTATTCAATGGATTATTTCTACCTATACTAAGTACACTACATTTGTCTATGTTAAACTTCATTTGCCATTTCTCGGCCCAATTGGACAGAATGGTCAATTCCTCCTGCATTACAACAGCATCAGAATCAGCCCTAATGGCCCTACCTAGCTTAGTATCATCAGCAAATTTACTCAGGTCACTACTTATACCTATGTCAAGATCATTAATATAAATTAAGAATAGCAAGGGACCCAAAACAGATCCTTGAGGAACTCCACTGCTAACACACCCCCACTCAGATTTAACTCCATCTATACTAACTCTTTGCTGTCAGTCACCAAGCCATGACTGAATCCACCTAAATATACTGCCATCGATCCCGTGTGCTTTAACTTTGCTCAGAAGTCGTAAGTGTGGCACTCGATCAAAAGCCTTACTAAAGTCCAAGTATAAAATATCATAGTTTTCATCATTATCTGCTGCTTCATACACCTTACTATAAAAAGACAGCAAATTAGTGAGACAGGATTTACCCTTACTAAAGCCATGCTGTGATTCTTTTATCAACTTATGCTTATCCAAGTGATCTCTAATATTCCTTGCTATAATAGATTCCATCATTTTCCCTACCACTGATGTCAAACTTACTGGTCTGTAATTAGACATATTTGTTTTATCCCCTTTCTTAAATATAGGTATCACATTGGCTTTCTTCCATGCCACTGGCACAATGCCACTCTCCAATGATTTTCTAAAGATGCATGCTAGGGGCTCACTTAACACATCCTTACATTCTTTCAAAATTCTAGGAAAGAGCTCATCAGGACCGGGTGCTTTACTACCTTTTTGTTCTTGTCTGGACGACTGTAGACTAGTGTACTGTTTACTAATTATATGTCATTTTTTTGGGGGGGAGGGCATTTTCTAATCCACCGTCTCCATTTATTAGGGGGCCAATTTGTGAGAAACTTTTCAGCTTCTTTTTGGCATAAGAGAAAAAGAAATTTGTGTTATTCTTGATATTGGAGACTGCTTGTAGTTCCTCTCTTCTCTTCTGTTCATCATGTGACTTGAGCAATTTTTGTTTGACTTTCTTGATTTCCTCTTCCACTTTTTCAGACTTTCTCCTGCATAATGTTTTTCTGAGCTTCTTCCGTAGGCTTGATCTTCTCTTCCTTAGAATTCTTCTATCTCTAGGAATCTTTTTGCTCTTTGCAAGGACGTATTTTTTGCATCTATCATACGTTACTTTTAGCAGGACATTAAGTATATGGCTCTCGTTCTTGTTATTGAAAGTATTTTCTCAGTCCACCTGGCTCAGTTCATGCTTTATTTGCTGCCAGTTTGTTTCTGAGTTGTAGAAATTCAGATCATACATACCGGTAGATTGGTTGCTTGGTGCATTTTTCCTCCGAGTACCAGTATTTATCTGATAATTTCCTGGCAGCGTAATTAGGCCTTTGATTAGTTTGTGGTCTGATGCTTCATATGAGTGCATAATATTATGGTTGTTGCTTATGATCAGGTCCAATCTATTACCTCCTCCTGTTGGTGCTCTAATGAACTGCGTCAGGTAATGGTCTTCGATGACTGCAAGAAAATTCTCCGTTTGTCTCATTATCAGCAGTTCCTCCTTTAAAAGTGAAGGAATCGCAGCAGATGTGAAGAAAATTAAGGTCTCCCATCATGATGACATCTATTGATGGGTTTGGCAGCTCATTCAAAATTGCTTTACGTTATTCATCACATCCTTAAATTTTTCAGCAGTTGTGTTTGGGGAGCGGTATATATTAATTAAGATTAAATTTATCTTCTCAAGATAGAGAGCAGTCATTTCTGTTGTATTGTTGGAGAGAGTAACCAGCAGCTTTGTGTCCTCAGCCATTTCATTTTTTAAGTAGATAGCTACTCCCCCATGGTTTCTCTCTTTCCAAACTGTCCTGAAGATAGTGTGTCCTTGCAGGTTGACTTCTATGTCTTTTATTTCATCCTTTAGGTGTGTTTCGGTAAGCGCTAGAAAGGATATTTTTTCTAGGCTTGCCACTTCTTGCAACATTGGGACCTTTCTTTGATTACATCTTGGGTAAAGGCCCCTCTCCCTCTGTTTCTTCTCTAGCCTGTCTGTCCGGTCGATTAGGCATTCCACCATTGTTTAGATTTTGAAGATGCAAGTCTAAAAAAGCCTGTTCAATGTCTTTGTACCGGTGAATCATCTCCAGGGCAGGCTGACTCCAGGTGTCTCTAGGCCAACTGCTCTGATTGTTGTTTCCATATTAGGTGTTACTTTGGTTAGGCACTCCTTGATTCCTCAGTGAAGTTGGCATCGCTCCTGATGGTGTAGTTGTTGGCTTCGGGTCTGATTTTCCAGGAGTTTTAGATGCTACATTTTGCATTCCTGGCCCACCTTTATACACTCTCTTTTGTATAGGGAGCTCTTGCAAATGAAGGGGTGAACATCTTTGCAGTGAAGACCAAGCTTACACCCAGTTTGATTGTCTAATCCATGTTTTAGGAATTTGGCACATGGCTTAGGGCGTTTGTACCTACAGTTACTACCTTTTAGCCCATGCCGACATTTGTTTCTCTCATAGAAGTAACATATTTTGCTTACTGTACCATCAGTGTTTTCCCTTTCCCTCGGTGTTCTCTCTTCCTGACTAGACCTAGTCTCCTGAGTTGTGGATGTTTGTGGTTGCTCCTCTGGTTCTAGATCTTGTGGAAGTGGAGGTGCTGACTGGGCATTCTCTTGGAACCTAGGGGTTGGGTAGAGCTTTGCAGCTCATCTACATGTGTCTGGGTGGCAGGTTCCTTGTTGCCTCCTGATGGCCTGCTGTGCTTTTTCTGTATCTTTGTTCCACTCAATATTACTCAGCACTTTGGTGGTGAAACACTTTTTACACATGTATTCTCTGTTAGTTTTGAGCAGGCACATTAGTTGGTAGATTGGCAATTTTCAACAGAAGAAGTGTATCCAATCTTTACAGTCATTGCATTGCAGAGTGTGCGTCATATCATCATCCAAACTGCATGCAGGACATTTTTTTTTGTCTGTTTAAGGTTGTGTGGGGGCAGCCATGTTAATAAATTCAGTTTAACAGTGATCCAAACCGATTTCTGGAAATCTGGTGTTAATTTTACTTTTCTGCAAATGAATCTAGTCCAAATTACTATGCTTCTTCCCTCAGTATTGGAAATGTTTGTGTGCATTTCATATCCCCTTAATTCTATTTCACTTTCGTTCATCTTGTATCTTGAATTTTTTATTTTATTTCTCTGATGAGAATGACATGTCATCTGCTCTGTATTTGCCAACCTCATCCTTAGGTCTGGCATCTTATTAGACAGGGTATCAGCATTTGTTGTATACCAACAGCATAATTTTTCTATTTATGCATCACCTGTAATAATAGGTGCTGTGCTATTTACATTAATAACCGGTACTGTGCTATTTACATTAATAAGTACTCTATCCCTATGTACATATATCCTATTGTGATCAACCATTCTGCCTCTTCCTCTGCCAGCTGTGGGATTAGCTCTGCTGCTGCTTCTCCCATCTTCCTCACTCTCTTCTGACCCAGTGGGTCCCCTGACTCGGTAGATGAAGTTTCCTGATGTGTCGCTAGTTTCCTGTCTCTTGGCTTCTTCAATAGTGGCTCTGAATTGTTCACATTGCATCTTTGTCATGTCATGGGTTAAAGAGACCTCCTTGTATTCATTTTTAGCTTTGAGGTGTTTCGTTCCTCTAAGTATTTTCATCTTTGCTGTGGAGCTATCAAATCCTATCAGGATTGATTCATAAGATCATAAGAAGGTTTAAAGTGGAATCACAGAGGCCCCCAGGGCCCTTCGAATTGATGCTACTGCTGAACATAGTGCTTCCAGCATATTTACATCATCTGATGTAGGTCATCATATGAGATGGCGGAGTATTTAGCCTTAGTTGAGAATTTTACAGAGTATTAGTTCAGTTTATTTAAAATAATGTAGATTGGTCTGGATCCAGGCAAGTTAACCTAAAGTAGCACTTGTGCTAACAGGTCAGAATGTTCAGAAGTATAGCCTAGGAATTTGCACTTCTTTGTTCTATGAATAATTATTATCAATACATATATTATATATCGTCAACAAACAAGAATTAGCTATACATCAATATATTATATATATACATGCGCAGCATACAATGATAATATGTAGGTGGCTCTGATTACACAAAGCCTTTACTGTCCATATATTTATCCGCTTCAATTTGAAAGACCTCTCAGAATAAGAACATAAGAAAAGAAGGAAACTGCAAAAATAATTTTGAATGCATTTGCAAGACTTTCCTCACCTTCTTTTAAGACTCTAGCGTAAATCCCATCTGGCTCAGGAGATTTATTAGGCAATATTTTATTAATAACAGCTTTTATATCTCTCTTTGAAAGATTCACATTCTCAAGAACTGGCCTACTTTCCAAATTAACACCTGGGTGCCAATCAATTGCACTTTCCTGAGTGAAAACAGAAGTGAAGTATAAGTTTAACACATCAGCAATATCTTTATCCCCTTGATAGCGCTCTCCATTATATTCTAATGGCCCAATAGTGGAGCCCTGCTTAGAATTTATTTTATAATAACTAAAGAACTTCTTGATATTTCTCTGACTACTATTTGCAAGGTTGATTTCTGACAGTCTCTTACATTTCCTAATTTCTTTTTTTAACTCTTTGGTGGTGCATTTCAAGTCTTCCCTATTTAATTCAGTTTTATTATGCTTATACCTTTTAGCAGCAATTTTCTTTGTCTTCAACTTGGACTTTACACTGTCTTTTAACCATGGGGTTTTTGACTAGCATCTTTTCTTCTTGTCTTTAGGGGTATGCAGCTTTTTTTAATTGAATCAAGGATACATTTGAATCTATCCCACATTTCAAGAGCATCCAGACCATGAAATCCATCCTCCCATGAGATAATACTTAACATTCTTCTAAACTTATTAAAGTTAGCTTTGGAAAAGTCTGAGATCAATGATAAATTATCCCTGAGTGAAATGCCATTCATATTAATATCAAATATGATTATGTTATGGTCACTTTCTCCTAGTGGTTCTGTAACTTTCAGCTTATTAATTGTTTCCTTCTGGTTACTGAGGATAAGGTCTAGGATTGGACTTCCCCTAGTAGGTTCACTCACTAGTTGATATAGTAATTATTTTCAAAACAATCAACAAATAGATTACTAGCTTTGGTTGAGCCATACATTTTTCTCCAGTCAACTGTTGGTAAGTTGAAGTCCCCCATTACTAGAATATTATTATTTCCTGAAATTACAGTATTGATTTCTTGCATAATCTCTATCTATTTCAGAATTGGAATCAGGGGGTCTGTAAAATACCCCTAATCTTAACTTTTCAGGGGGTTTAGTACTGATATCAACCCAAAGTGATTCCACTAAAGAATACTCATCTTTGATAGAATTTACCACAGACAATATCAAGCTATTCTTAAAGTAATTTTAAATACCTCCACTGAGTCTTTCCTTTCTGTGATGAAAATACAGGTTATAACCATTAATAATATATTCAGCTTCATCATCCTTATAGATTTTCTCATTAAACCAGGTCTCAATGACAGATTATATCTAAATTTTCTGAATGTATATATGCTAATAATTTGTCCTTTTTATTTCTGAGACTCCTTGCATTGGTATAAAAACATTTAAAGACAGTACCTTTCACTTGGATATTTGGCTGTTGTATAATAAGATTCCTATCAACCTGGTGGCAGTGGCTGTTGTATAATAAGATTCCTATCAGCCTGGCAGTGGTTACAGCTAAGGCATCTTACAAAGGGACTGACAGACTCATTTAATATTTTACTTAATACTTCTATACCTCTTTCATTTAGATGTATACTATCTTTGTTATACAAATCTCTCCTTCCATTGAAACTATTCCATAGATCAATGAATGTCACCCCAGTATCATTACAGATTTGCTTTGATTCATTATGGATGCCCCAATCAATTAAGTACCATTTCTTGGTCTCACCTAATCTTGGAATAATGCCTGTGATAAATGAAGGTTTACTGCTTCTTTACATTAGTGCCATTATTTCCATGTAATTTTTTATCATCATTTCTGGAGGTCTATGCCCAACATCATTTCCACCAACATGTACTATATTGGCTTCCTTATGATCATTAAATGCTCTGCATGAATCTTTTAAAATGTTGTAGGGCTCGCTAGGTATCTTCACCCGGATAGCAATGATAGATACTGCCACTGTTTAGTCTAGGCCCCAAACCTCTAACTTGTGAATCTCCGATTATAGAAATTGTTTTTTTTTTTTAAATAGAGCACTTTTCTTGGGGCTACCTGAATGGGTCTGGGTCTCTCTTGTTCCAGTATCCTTTGGAACTGCCATAATTATATTTCTACTATCTCTCCCTCTAACACCGATTCTTTTCCTCATAGAATTATTATGAATGGCTGTTGGTATAGGCCTGGGAGACTCAGTGAGAAATTGTTCATATGGCTCTAAAAACTTTTCATCCAATAGGCTGAGCCTATTCTTGTCAAGTACTAGTTCAGGCCTTTTCACTAGTTTAAGTTTTGTAGCTTTACTTTTTACAATTTTCCATGTTTCATCAGATTTTTCACTAATCCATAGGTGACTTTCAGTTTGATTTTTATTTATAGTCACATTCTCATTAGTCATTTCAACCTGGTTGAATCTCTCTCTCATTATCCTTCTTCAGTCCCAATCTTATAATTTTCATTGTTGTTTTCATTCACTTCTGTCTTTCCCAATTCTGCAATCATCTTGATAACAAAGTTCATATCATATGCCTTCCTTGCATTGATTTTTTGCCCTCTGGCACTCAATATACAATGACATTATTCTTCCTCCGTTCTTCTTCTCAGAATTCATTCAGCTTCTCATCTATTTCCATCCCTCTGACTGTTCCCTGGACTTGGACAGTACGCCCAGGCTTACTCGTAGTTTTCATTTCATCAAGATCATTCTTCAAATTTATGAATTTCTCCTCACTTGGTATAACTTTAGATTTTAATTCATCTAATTCACTCACTATCTCCCCAAATTTACCATCAGAATATTTTTCACTGCTTACCTTCAATTTTACCAATTCCTCTTTCACCCCACTTAATTCCTCCTCAGACTTTTCTTCAAGAGCATCCATGCCTTTCTTCACAGCATCTTGCCTTTTGGAAATATTGGTAATTTGATTGGCAAATTTCTCCACTACAGCATTACACTTAAAGCAGTACCAATGAATGGCATTCTCCTGGTTACCCACCAGGAACTTGTATATATACTGCTTCACTTACATCCTTGCATTTGATATGGTGCCATATGTCACACAAATTACAGCCTGCACATTTTTCCTTGCGTTTGTTTATCTCAACTGCCTTCTTATCCAGTCAGCTGATCATCCTCCACACCTGCTGCTCTGTCCATCTTTCTTCCTAAATTCACACTTGTGGCTCTTCTTTTACCCATTTTATCCAATGCACTGCTTCTTGGTTCACTCATTATTAATGTCCATGCAAAGAAAATGCAAGCATAATTATTTTACTTCAACAGCACTTCACTATTTATATTAATAGATATCCTCAGAAAATCAATTATAAAAAAAGGTAAACATGAAGATCAGCGGCGCGCCCGAAAAGGTGTATTTTTGTTTGCGTGTATGTTTCATTCACCCGCGCATGCATATTCATGCGCATTTGGTTAAATAAAAACGTTACAAAAAATGTTAGAACATTATTCTATAAATAATTATGATTATATACTGGGGCCCCCAGACCCCCCCAATTGATTGAAACTCAGGATCATTGTAGGGAGGTCCCCCTGCAGTGATAAACCCCCCATGAGCAGTCTCCTTGAATTTACTCCAAAAAGGTGAAACATATTTGAACAGGGATGAAATATTTTACGTCCCATTGTTCGTGCCGCTGATCTTCATGTTTACCCCCCAAAAAAAGAAAGAAAAAAGCCATTTGAGATAAAAGATTAATTTATACTCCAGGTTCATTTATTAATTTTGGCTAAATTTGGCTCTCTTTTGATTAAGATAGTCCGTTTGAACTGAGTCTTATGTTACCCTCTCCCCCTAAAGCTTCTCGCTCACCTGTAAACAAAAATTCTAAATCAAATATTCCAATCAGTTCTCAGTTTTCAAAAGATAGGCCTAATGTTTCCCTTAACAAGAAAGATATCCCATCATATGTATCCTTCATTCTCCTCTCTGCTTCAGACTTAAGGATCCACTTCCCAAAGGAAACACAACAATCCCAACTACTCACTAGATATCAACAACTTGATTAGGGGATGCAGCAACCTCTTTAACAAACCCATTTCAGGCATACCTGACACCAAAGAATGAATACAAGAACTCAGTACACAGATTAGTGCAAAAACAAGAAAACTGGTTTGTATTCACAGAAACTCTAGATCACTAAACAAACTCATCCAAACTTCACAAAACAATTTCGCAATCTCATAAATTCAAACAATGGTAATACACAAAATCACACTGTCATCACCAAAACAAACATTCTTGGCAGCATCTTTGGATGGCTTGCTTCCCAAAGTTGTTTTTTTTTTTTAATTGCCTGCCATCTGCATAAATATTTATCTTTGTTACTGCAATGGCATCAGGTTAATATAACATAATTTCACGGATGACAAAAGCCACAAGGGCCTATCAAAAGTCATCCGCATCTGTCAAAACCCACACACAAAATGCATCCATAGGATTGTGTCAGATCATGCATTTCAAACCATACACAGGAATTTGTCAAAAACAAAAAGCATCATCATCAAGACTCGTCAAAATCCAAATCAATTGTAATATACAATAATAAAAAACTGCATCCACAGGAATGAGTCCAGAATACATTCAAGTTTGGACTGTCTACAGTCTCAGATGGCAAAGTATTCCAGTAATCTACCACTCTATTGGTGAAAAAATATTTTCTAACATCCAACCTGCACCTCTGTTTTTTAATTTTCAAGTGGTGACCCCTAGTCCTATTACCTTACAACTCAAATAACTTGCTAAAATCCAACTTATCCATCCCAGAACAGATTTAAAAAAGCTCAATCATATTTTCCCTCATACAGTGGCGGCAACAAAAAAAGTGACATTGAATATTGGCAATAGAAATCGATACATAAAATCGCTTTCACGATTTTACTTGCCAACAAGCCAATGAAAAGGGGCGGGGCTTATGCCACGAGTGGATGACTCTCCTGAGCTAAGACAACAGAACTGCGCTTTATTGGAACTCACTGTCTCGTTTGAGCTCGTACAGTGAGGTTTTGGTGTACAACGCTCCAGCGTGCTGATTTCCTGCATTTGTGCCTACATTTGACGTGCTATAACTTCTGTGCAAGTGGATACAATGGGGCGGAAAAAGCTTTCTATGACAGAGAAAAGCCGTGCCTTGACCCTATTAGAGCAGGGAAAGTCTTTTATTGATGTAGCAGCAGATTTAGGAACCTCAAGAAATACGATTTATCGCCTAAAACGGGCAGCTGAGTTATTGCCACCAGGTACCATACCAAAGAGGAAGGAGGGCACTGGTGCAGCTAGGAAGACATCTCCAAGGACTGATAATATCCTAAGGCGTGAAGTGATGTCAGACCCTTCTGTAACCTCCGCTTCAATCAAGAAAAAACACCCAGACCTTCTCCAGAACGTCGCCCTCAGGACCATCCGTCATCGCTTACAGAAGGACTTAGGCCTACCGGCTCGCCGCGCTGCCAAGAAGCCACTTCTTACCAAGGCTATGAAGATGAAAAGGCTCAATTTTTGCAAGACCTATAAACATTGGACAGCTGCCCATTGGAAGAAGGTGATGTTCAGTGATGAGAGCACCTTTAGGCTGGTCAGAGGAGAGTCAAAGATCGTGCGTCGTCCCAGCAATGTGTCTCGGTATGACCCAAAATATACCGTGAAAACTGTGAAGCACCCTGATAGTGTGATGGTGTGGGGTGCCTTTAGTGGAAACAAGGGCAGAGGAGGTCTATACTTCCTTCCCAAGAATGTAACCATGAGGGGGACTAACTATCTCGAAGTTTTGAAGCAGCACATGCTGCCATTTTGGGAAATTCATCGGTGTGAATTTTTCATGCATGATGGTGCCCCTGCTCACAGGTCCCAGTTAGTAAAAAGGTTCTTCAATGATAATAATATTAGTGTTTTGGAGTGGCCTGGTAATTCCCCGGACCTAAATCCTATTGAGAATGCTTGGAATCTGATGAAATCCAAAGTTCAAGAGACAGCATCCGGCAGCATCAAGGACCTGATAGAATCACTGAAGAAGATCTGGGTTACGATCGACCCCACCTACTTCGCAAACCTCGCTGAATCAATGCCCAATCGACTCAGAATGGTCATCAAGTGCAAGGGCAACATGACCAAGTATTAACTTTCATGAAATATTCATAATAAAATATGTAAGTTACATTTTTCTGTTTCATTTTCCCCGAATTGTCACATGTCACTTTTTTTGTTGCCGCCACTGTATGTCTTATCTCAAATGAGAACATATGTAGTACCCTCAGTCTATCTTCATATTCAAGGTGCTTCAGGGAAGGTATTATTTTTGTTGCCCTCCTTTGTACTGACTCACAGGTTGATGTCATATCTAAAATGTGGTGACCATGCTTGTATACAATACTCTAAATGTGGCCTAACATACCAATTTTAGAGTTTAAGGATAACCTCTTTACTCGTGTAGCTAACAGTGCTGTTAATGTATTTTAGCACCCTATTTGCTCTATTTTTTGTCCCAATACACTGCTTTAAAAACTCCAGTGACCTATCTACTATTAAGCCTAAGTCCTTCTCATCCCCAACTGAATTCAGCCAATGCCCATCCATTTCATAGCTAAATTCCCTATTATCTCTTCCCATGTTAAGAACTTTGCATTTTTTAGGTTAAAAGTCATCTGCCATTTCTGAGCCCAAGCTAATAACTTATTTAAGTCACTCTGCACTCTAAAGCTACCCTCAACTTCTTTGACTACAGCTGCCAATTTAATGTCATCAGCAAAAATTGACACTGCTATTTACAGTCTCTGCAAGATCATTTATTTAAACTATGAATAATAAAAGGCCTAGAATGGATCCCTGAGGTATGCCACTGATAATGTCTCTCCACTGTGACCTCACCCCATTTAGCACAACTCTCTGTTTCCTGTCTTTCAGCCATTCAGTTATTCAATTCAAAACTTTACCACATATTCCATGCATTTTTAATTTGTGAACTAGTCTCCTATGTAGAACCTTATCAAAAGCTTTGCTAAAATCTAAGTAAATTACATCAACATTCTCTCCCTTATCTAATTGTTTAGTAACATAATCCATAAAATCCAGTAAATTTGTTAAACACGATCTACCTCTTCTAAACCCATGCTGAGTATCATTTATTAACCTACCACACTGGATGGTCAGAAATCCCCTTCTTAACTATCTTCTCAAGAATTTTACAAAGGATAGAAGTTAAGCTTACTGGCCTAAAGTTATTTGGGTCCACTTTACCTCCATTCCCTTTTTAAAAATTGGCACTATATTCACTAATTTCCAATCATTAGGTATTACTCCAAACTAGTGATCTAGTATATATCTTCTCCAAACTAGTGATCTAGTATATATCTTCTCAAGAGCTACTACAATACTATCTACACCTTTTTTGAGTAACCTAGAATGAATATTGTCTGGGCCAGATGACTTCCCTACTAGTATTTAACTCCAATATAAGCCCTTTAATTATTTCCCTGTTCACATTAACAGTATTTAATACTACTTCCCTTGACCTAGAATTATCATCAATTAATCTATCTTGATTTTCTTGTGTAAATACTAAAGAAAAATGATCATTAAGAACCTCTACGCCTTCATATTGAATAGGCCCAATTTTATCACTGTTAGATTTGTTATTAATTCTATAATAGGTAAAGAATTTTCTTAGATCTTTATTATTATTTTGAGCTAAATTAATTTCTGCCATCCTTTTGCTCTTCTTAATAATCTTATTTAGCTAATTTCTGGTCGACCTATAATGATTTTTATTGTCAAAAGTACTTTCTCTCTGTAATCTATGGTATGCCCTTTTCTTCTCAGAAATTTTCTTAGCTATCTCCTGATTCCACCACAACAGCTTCCTAATAGCCTTCATTGGAATACACTGCTCCTGGACTATGTATAGTATAATCTTAAAAGTGTCCCACATCTCCATAAGTATTTTTCCCCTGAATTATATATCCCACCTAATCTGATTTAGCAAGTTTTGTAATTTATTGTAGTCTCCCCTATAAAAATTTGGAGTTTTTGTGGAGTTTGTTGGTGTTCTACCTTTCACTATTCCCAAGTTAAAATGAACCATCTGATGATCACTATTTCCCAATGCTTCCCCTACCGTCAATTCCTGAACAAAGTGATCATCATTTGAAAGAACCAGATCTAAGATATTTGCATCCTTTGTTGGCTTATTAACAAATTGAGTCAAAAAGTTAGCCTCAAAGCATTCTATAAACTTACAACTTGCTCTATCCCTTCCTATCATATTTTCCCAGTCCACAGAATTTAAATTAAAGTCACCAAGAATAACTGTATCTATTTCACATCCTTTATTTATTTCCCTGATCATTAGCTCATCATTACAGTCAGTCTGTCCGGGTGATCTGTAAAAGGCTCCTAAGTGTATTATCCTATTTTTAAGGACCCTAGTATCTATCCACAGTAACTCAACTTCTTGCTTTATAGAATTATTTAGATTTGAAGAAATGCTATTTCTGATATAAATAATTAACCCACCACCCATCTTATCTCTCCTTTGACTAATGTACATATCATAACCTTGTAGTTCAAATTCACTCACGTTGTCATTAAATTTATTTTCATTAACCCATGATTCTATTACACATATTATATCTATATCTTCATCAATAATATAACTAAATATCTCATCTTTCTAAGACTAGGAGCAATGGTATAAAGACAACTCAGCCCTCCTATCCGTGAAGCACCTCTTTTAGAATGTATACCTTCCACTCTATCTCCTCTGCATCTCTTTCCTTTCCCTGTCCCACCACCCCACCCTGTACTCTTATAATTCCCTGACCACTATCAGTAACTAGTTTCCCGCCTGCAAAGACCCAACGACACTATCTAACTCCTATCACAATACGTCAACCCCAGCCCGGCTTAGATGGAGTCCATCCAATACATACAATGCCTTATTCCCATAAAACCCATTTCAAACATCTACAAACACTAATCCCAACTCCTCACACAGACCTTTCACATACTCATTCAGTCCAATTGCACAAGACAACCATTCCATCCCCACATCCAATCTCAGAAGCACATCTGAAACAACGCCTTTCACTCTTAACTTTCACTCAGTCTCTCTCATAACTCACATGAACCCACCTTCTTTACATCATTTACTCCCACATGTGTAATCACAACTGCATTCCTCTCACACCCAGACACCAGACAATCACCTCTCAGTCATATCATTTACACCAGCACCTGGCAAACAAACTCTCCCTCCCTTCCATTTGCTTTCACTCTACTTCCTATCTAAATATCTAATCTGAGAGTCACCCATCACAAGCATCTCAGTCATCCTCCTAGTCCCCCTAGGCCTAGCATTACCCTCCCTCCTGTTCTCATTCAAACTACCACTTATTTCACTTTCTGCCACAACCACATCATACAAATCACTTTTAACCTCTTCCTCTCTCAGGGCATCAAATCTGTTAGTCAACCTAACAGGTTCCATGTCCCTTTTACTCACATACCTAACCTGTCCTAACCTATCTATTCTATCCATATTCACCCACCATTCATCTTCACTCACATCAATTACTTCTTTCTCTTCAGTCCATAGTCTAGGCCTATCTTCCACCCTCCTGGCCCCAGCCACATTCTTCATGCGTACACTTGCTACCTTCTCACTTCATTCACCAACTCACTTAATCTCTTGCACTCATCACACAACTGACTCACCTCCTCTACGAAAGCCACATTTGAGCTACTCACATAACACAAACTGGGCATTCAGATACATTTGCTCTTCTTTCAACACCACAAAAATCACAAACTACCTACACACTGCTTACATCAAAAGGCATACTCACTTCATCCAAAGCAACAGCCATCCTGAGAAACTTTTCAAAATATAATTAAAAATTCCTTTAGTATTATGTCTAATACTCCAAGTTGACTATCTTCCCAAACTTAAATATATTACACCAAAAAATCCCCAATGGAGAAAGTCACTGAATAGAGAGCTCGCTGAGAACACGTCTGATCGCTACCCATCCTTCTGCAAGTTCCACTCCATGTCTGATGCTCTGCTTTGACTGGAAAATGCCGTCTGTGAGGCCTTCCTTTATAGACTGCTTTATGCCATGGTATGGTGTTTTTTCAATCTGGAGAAGGCCTATAATACTGCATGTGATACAGTATCATAAAGACTCGACATGATGGGGGCGAGGGGACGCCTCCCAATCTTTATATCTGAATTTTTGAGAGATTGTTGATTGCGCATATGTGTGGTGTGAGCCTCTCCGGCCCAATGGAGCAAGAAAAGGGTGTCCTACAGGAAATTGTCCTCAGTGTGGCACTCTTTGCCCTGAGCATCAATGGCATCACCTTGGTGCTGCCGTAAGATGTTCTCACTACGCTCTATGTGGATGAACTTTCGATCTCCTTTGGTGCAGCCCAGATGCCAACTTTGGAGTATTGACTCAAACAGGCTTTTCCATGGCCAAGACTAAGGTGGTGCACTTCTGCTGCCACCTGCAGCTCCACCCTGACCCACACTAGGGTTCCCTGCAAGTGGTGCACTAGCACAGTTTCCTTGATCTTGTATTTGACTAACACCTCACCTGGGAGGCTCATAGCCTTAGGGTCTCTTACCCATGCCATGAATATTCATCGTTCTGTGACTTGTGTTGATAGGGCTACTGCCTTACTTTTTTATCGATCCTTTGTTTGTTTGAAGCTTGACTATGGATGCAAATTTTATGCATCCGCAGCCAAGCGTGTATTGTGGAAAGTGGACTTGATCCACCCCACTGGCCTTCACCTGGCAACCAGTGCCTTCCACACATCCCTCATTGAGAACCTACTTATCAATGCGGGGGTATTACCACTCGCTTTGTGATTTAGACAGTGCATTATTCACCTGTATGCGCAAGCCTTGCCCCCCCTCCCCTCCCTCAGTCGCCAACAGCTCTCACTGCATCCGCAGCTGATCTAGACAGTTCCTGTGCCTTGTGTTTATGGCTAGGAAACTCCTTTGAGAGTTCGGTATAGCTCTCGGCCGGTGGCAGACCCTGGTTCTGCCCAGGCCGCCACCCTGGATGGTACCACCTCTGACTATTTGTCACCGCATCTCTGCTCCCAAAGTTGCTACAGCATCGGGAGTATTGCAGTCGGCCTTTTTGGAGCACAGTTCTTGTTACGCTGGAACTGTGCCAATGTATACAGATGGCCCCAAGTCCCAAGAGGAGGTTGGTTTCCATCCCTTATCCCCTCTTTTTGAAGTCTTTGTCTTCACGGCTAAGCTGGTTGCAATACACTGTTCAGTACAGGAGATAATGTAATGTGCTCTGTTCAGAGACTCTATTGTGATTTTTAGTTGCTCACAAAGCGACCTGAGTGCTCTCTGGGCATTGGAATCTCTGCATCCCTTGGTTCATGATATCTGTGATAGCATGGTTTTGGCGAGCTGGGTGTATGTTGAGATTATCTTCTGCTAGTCCCCTGGACATGTAGGAATTGCGGGAAATGAGCGCGCCATTGGGGCCTCAAAAGACTGCGAGGACTGGGTGACCAGACCAGCATTTTACTCTTCCTCACACTGATTACATGGCAAGAATACGGGCTGCTTCGCAAAGATGATGGGAGACGGTCTTAATGCTGCATGCCATTGCACCGCGACTGTTCCTATGGACCTACCCTTCAATGCCGTGGCGGCTTTAGGTGTCTTTCTGCCCTCTCCTATTTTTACACACTCACCAGGCACACTACCATTTGATGAAGCGCTCACCGGTGCCTTATTGTGATGACTGCCTTGTCTCTCAGACTGTTTGGCACATTTTTGTTGAATGTCCCAGTCTGGGTGATCTTCATGTACGTTACCTGTTCCAGTACCAGCAGGATTGGGGTTGCTACTGCTTGTACTTGGGATTGGTTTGTGCACACAGACTTGTGGACTATATGACTTTTTGGAGGAGGCTGGCCTCCTCCTCCACTTTATTTCACTGTTTATTTTAGGTCGCATGTTCTTGTACTAGGGGGGGAAGTGGGCCTACCTCTGGCGCCAGAGCACCCTTCCTCCATGTTGCCTTTTTGCTTTCTTTTCTTTACATATCATTGTTTTTTTAAATCTAGCCTTGTAGTAGGCTCTGTTGTGAGTATGGAAACTTTTACCCTCGTAGGCAGTCATCCAATGACGGAAATATCCGGCGTTCATTTTATAATGGCTATACTTGAAAAAAAAATTGACATTTCCGAAAGAATTTTTATTTTCTAAAGAGGTGATAACAAAAAAGAAACTAAAAAATTGAATTTTCTGAATATTTCCTTTTTGATTATTTTAAAATCAGGCTTGAATCATTCTAATTATTCAGATAATTCATCCTATTGATCCTATGCATTGGGAGTGGAGTAAATGAGGGTTCTTCTGCTAAAAGCCTTGCGCTGCAACCCCTCACCCCCTCCCCTAACTAAGAGATGCTGTCTTTGTAACCACTGCCACACCCTCTATGGATTGTTTATATATAAGTATTTATTGTCCTATTTACCTAAATTCATTACTAGAATAATCAGAGGAAATTTCAGAAATGTGACTCCTGCCACTACTCCCGCATACGTATGAAGTTCCATCATAATACCTGAAACTGCTCAAATCATCGTCTAAAAGATTTTCTAGTTCTCAATTACATCTACATTTTTTTGACCGAGAGGCACTCATTTTGTGTGATGGAACACTAGCCCTTGGTGTTAGCCTACTATCAGATGCCCCAAGCAAATTTGGTACTCTTAAAACTGGCAACAGAGCCAGACGTACGATAATTTCTGTAAGTCTACTAACAGGCCCAAGCTTCAAAGTTATCAATAGAACAAATGGAAAAAAATGATGGTGATTTCAGTTATGGAGCACAAATTGCCTTCCTTTAAATGACAGAAAATTCCGCCATGGCCCTACAGATAGAGAAGTCAGTTAGCAATTTGGCTGAGAATGTGTTAATAATGTTTATTTTGTATTGTGCTCTTCAATGCTATGTGCCTTCACAAATCGGCTATCAACCTTGGAAAAGCCTGAGAGAAGATGTAGATCTTCAAGGCATTCTTGAGTGTACCAAGGAAGGGGGATGATTGTATCACAGCATGCAGGAGTAAATGTAGAGGAAGCAGATCTCCCATACAACACATATGACTATGATGAACACTTGATAGGGAGGGGAGGGTAGAGTCAAAGCATAGGGCTCTCAGTGGCTGAGATATGGCCAGAGAGAAGGTCAGGTAGTAAGAAGCTGCAAAAGGTCATATGTAAGAAGGACCTTAAATGTGATTCTATAATGAATAGGTAGCAAGTGTAATTTGCAAAGAAGGGTAGTTTTATGAGAGAAACCTTCCCAGTGGAGACCATAAAGTGGGAGTCTATGATCCAGTAGTTTAGCTGGAGGTGACTACATCATGAATGCTACTCTCAAAAATATTTTGGTCAAAGTGGGAATTGATGCATCTTTGATTATGGTGAAAGCACAAAATTTACAGATTTTAGAGATAACTGACTATCAAAGATGATGCCTAAATTTTCTACTGTATTGGAAAAGGTGCATAGGAGACACCAAGATTAAGATAAGGAGCAATAGTTTTGTAGCTGGCCATATCCGCAGGAGTCCCCATTGATGGGATGAGGGCTCGGTATCGAGTATCGATGGTATCAAATGATTTTAGTGGTATCGGTACTCATATAGAAAAATTTTTGCCTTAGTTTCCAACACCAATGTTCAATCCAAGACCATTAAAGGCCTCTTCACACTACAAGAATACTGGCAACTTTCTGCCAATTTTTGCTGCCAGCAGCACAAAAGCGGAAGAAAGTTGCCAATATTGGCAACTCTGATGTATCAGTGTTTTGCTGCTGGTTTCAGCAGCATCCTTCCCACTATGAACGTGTTTGTTGATATTAGTGATGGGACAAGTACTCAGTATTGAATATTGGTAGCATTGGCGATTTTTAGTGATGTCGGAACTCATATCAGTATTGGGACTTTCACTTTTCATTTCAGATATCAAAATCTGATACTTGCCCATTAATTCCCAAGACACTGTACATATGCAATCATTTCACAACATATTATATTCATTCTATTTAATGATTATATTCTTGTGTCTCATACGTGAAAAAATTCACAATATGCACCTAATTTATTTACACATTTTATAACCCTTTCAAACCCTTAGTTTTTCAGGGAAGCAAAAGGAATGAGCACAGGCCAAACTACTAATTTACCCGTACATGAAAAATTCATATAATTGCAATCAATCAAATAACTGCAGTTAGTTTGGTATAAATAATATATTTTTATTTAAATGTTTAAATCAATATTCATAAATTTCAGTAACTTTATCCCTTTTAAAAATATTTTGAAAATAGTGTACACGTGCCGTCATAAATGACGGAAAATTTTACATTATATTCATCTCCATTATTATTGTGTAAATCTTAAACAAAAGATTAGAATTTCCAAAGAATCTCTTCCATTACAATGAAAATTATTATTACAAAAAATACATGCAATTAGTTTGAAATCAAAGCCGTTCCATATAGTCATATTGTATGTATGCTACCAAACCAATTAATTTCTATTTTTGTTATTTGTTTTATATTCCTTCGATATTCATATTCAATTTTCACCCATTGCAGAATGAATATGAACATTTACATGAAATAAACAGTAGTGTTAGAGAGTAACCATATTGAACATGTTCAAACAGCGTTCATTCAAACGAACAAACCCGAAACATATGACTCAAGATTTGTTATTTTATTACTATTCTTTCAATCTATAATCAAATGCATAGAAATTTCTTTTTTAGGAAAAATTATTTAGAATATGGGTTTGAAGTAGGACTAATATTCAAGTTTACACCTATATTGTCTATTGTTTTTATTTGGTTGTTAAAGGAATTAGTTGTATAATTGGATGCTTAAGTATTCTATTTTGTAATAGCTTGAAGGATTAAACAAAGCCCCATTGTTAGTAGTATTATTCTTCAAACAAATGAATAGAAACCTATATAAGTATTTACTAATACACAAACACGTACATATATATATTATATATATATATATATATATATAAGTACTCTGTATTCATATCCGAATCAGGAGTATACAGTGGTATTGTACTTTGTATTGGTACTTGCTTAAACATCTGGTATCGTCCCATCACTAGTCGCCATCAGTATTACCTCTGTTTTGTATTGTTTGAGTTCTAGAAAATTCAATCCAAGAGGTTTTCACTGCACTCAGTCATCCCTAGGATTTATAGTTGGAAAAATTTGCTTTTGTTATTTATCCTTTTCATCTCTAATTATAGTTCATTTTATGTCTCCCACTCTTTTCATTACCTTAGAAAGACCCAATTAAAGCTTTATTTATAGGCTTATGGACCAGTTACCTTAATTTGTTATCTTCCCAAGTTCCCATCCAGAAATAAGTAATAAAAACTATCTTTTTATAAGATACTATATATTTTAATGTTAATTTTTCATCATATATCTAATTAAAGTAGGTCCTATAATTTGTAGAACTGAAAGATATTTATCACAATGAATCTAATACAAGAATATTTGACCAAATTAACAAATGCTATAGAAAAAGTTTGTGAAGGACAACCAGCTTGGAAAATCATTGTTGCATCAGCTACTACCACTGTTGCCTTAATTTGGACACAAGATTTGTTATCTCAGAATGAAAGTAAGTTGATAATTTGTCTTAATTTAAAATTTTTTTTTGCTCACCTACTCATTTTTAAGGGAGCAGGAGATATGTCAAAGATAATTAAATAGGTACATTTCATTTATTATACAAGTCCTGATTTATACCTCAGGTTTGATTTTTTTAATTTTAATTTTTTTCAAAATGTTTTTATTGCACTATAAAGAAAGGGGCTACAATCCATGCACACAATTTATGTATTTACAAAATGTTTAATAGGTATTTTATAATACCAGTATTTGATATAGAGAAAATATCAATTTATACTTTGTATGTTTTACTTATTTCATTGGACTGAATCTTTTCCAAATGAGTTTTAGCTTTGCTGAAAGTTTGTAGTTTTTTATTTCATCTCATCCTTATTTATCGGCAAGGCATTTAAGCACCCTCTGGCACACTCTCCTAACCACAGTGCTTGCTCCTGTGCGCCCTTCCTGCTCCACTGTTTACAGGACCTGCCGCCTTATGTCTTCTAATATTTTTACGCTGTCTAGATTTACCACTTTACTTTTCATATCTCCTTACTGACTTATGACCAGCTGGTGGCTACCCTCTCCACTTTAATGCTTGTATGTCGCAAGTGATGGGTCATGCCCCTAATGGGCTGCCATCTCTCTGCAACCATTCTTTTGTGCATAAGACTGTACTGCCCTTGATGATGAATAATTAGTGTAAGGGTTCCTCTCTGATCCTGCCAGACTCTGGCTGATCACTTGGGAGCTGCAGCTGTTGGGGAGTGAGTGGCAGTCCCCAGATAGGAGGTGAAAAAAATAATGGAGAGTGACCTCCATTTGAGCAACTTTCAGTTAATTTGGCAGTGTCTGCACGGTGAGAGCGGAATGCAACTCACATTAAACATGTCATTGAAAGGCTCTTCACCTCTGTAGGTTAAAGTCCAGTCAAACAGCCTTCAGCAACCTTAGGATGTTCAATGAATGCTGATGGAGCAGCATCCGAACTTGAGAATTGAGAGAAAGTTTTCATGAAGGTCTCTTATAGGAGGGGGAGGGGGGCTGTGAGAACTTAGCCTGAATCCAATTCACTCAATTCCACAGCTCTGCACTTCAAAGTGCTCTTAAGAAATGTGGATCTACCGTACCTGGTCCTGATGGTATCTCTTATGATATGATCAGGAATATGCCTTCAACACTCATATCGCACCTTCTTTATATATTTAAATATATCTGGATTAAGGGCTATATCTCGTCCTATTGGAGGTAAGCAATTATACTTCCCTTTCATAAACCGGGAAAGGATGGGACACTTCTGACCCACTATTGCCCAATTGCCCTTACTTGCCCCCAAGCAAGCTTTTCAAAAGAATGGTGAATGCCAGGCTGGTATGGTTTCTGGGGAGAAATAACCTTATTTGTCCCTCACAAGCAGGTTTTAGGAAAAAGCAATGCACCACAGACCTGCTGGTCAGGATGGAGGATTGCATCCGACAAGCTTTCTCAAAAAGACAGCACTCCAGCTGTATTTTTTGACATAGAAAAAAGCCTATACCACTTGGAGGTGTGGTATCTTGAAGCAACTGCATGACTTGGGTATCAAGGGTCACCTCCCTAGATTCATACAACAATTTCTTGCTAGACGCACATTCCAAGTGGGAGTCGGAAATGTCATGTCAGAGGCAGTTGACCAGATAGAGGGCATACCACAGGGAAGTGTTTTGAGTGTCACCTGCTTCTTGGTGGCCATCAACAGTATCGTTACTGATCTTCCAGCAGAGACAATATCAACTCTCTATGTGGATGACTTGGCAATTGTCTTAACATCACCTCAGCTGCCCTTTGTCACCTGAAAATTGCAACAAGCCATTAATATCACTGCAAAAGGCTTCCGACTATCATCCTCAAAAACAAAGGCAGTTCACTTCTACAACTTCAGGCGAGTTGAGTGGGAACAGCCAACCCTATTTCTATATGACTCCCCCATCTCATTTGAGCCCCACTTCAAATTTCTATGGGTTATCTTTGACTCAAAGCTCTCTTGGGCCTCCCATATAACTGCTTTGAAAAAATCCTGCCTGAAGAGAATGGACATTCTAAAACTTGTATCACATGTTTCATTGAGAAGTGACTGCTGTACCCTGTGGCTATTGTATACAGCCTTGATCCAGTCTAAGCTGGACTATGGGTCACAGGTGTACTCTTCAGCATCACCCTCAAACCTGGATAAACTCAATTCCATCAGGAACCAGGGCGTGCGTTTAACTTTGGGAGCATTCAAGTCCTCCCCAATATCTAGTCTTTATGCAGAGAGTGGGGTTCTCCCACTACCCTTTCACTGCCTTAACCTGCAGTACCTCTTCAGATTACAACAACTTTCCCAATCACCTGTATATGAGTGCACCTACAATATTCACTCAGTAGCCTCATATGACAGGTTCCCTTCACTGACTCGCCCATTTACCCTGTGCATAACTGAAGATACGGGTCAACTGAGGGAACTATCAGTAATTCCACATCAGATCCCAAAAGTACCCCCATGGCTATTACCACCAGTGAGGGTCTGCAAGGTGTTGGCAGAGGAACCGAAGACCAAGTTCCTACCTTCCGTTCTACGATGCCTCTTCCATGAACATACTGTGCACCACAAACCAAACACCTTTATATACACAGACGGATTTAAATCCCCCGATGGGGTAGGAGCCTCTGCTATCCTCCCCTTCCATCATGTGTCTGTGTGCCTGCGTGCCTGCCTAGTGCAGCCTCTATCTTCATGGCTGAGCTTGTCGCGATACTGGCTGCACTGTATACCATCGCTTCTTCACCCTCAGGATCATATACGATATTCTCTGATTTCCTCAGCTCTTTAGAAGCCTTAGCCAATCCATTCCCAGATCACCCATTGGTTTCAAAGATACAGAAGTGGCTTTTTTTATGTCCTTGCTCCACAAAATCTTATTTTGCTGGGTACCTAACCACATAGGTATAAAAGGGAATAAGAGAGCAGACACTGTTGCTAAGACAGCAGCATCTCTAGGAACCACCACCCCTGCCCCTCTTCCTTTTCGAGATACTGTGCCACATATCCATGAATATGTGGTCAACCAGTGGTAGAGGACATGGGATGAACTCACCCCAACCAAACTGCATACCATCAAACAGTCAGTTCACCCTTGGCCACTCACTACTAGAACCCATACTCAGGATGTTATCCTATGCTGGCTTAGAATTAGGTATTGTCGCCTAACACATGGCTTTCTAATGGAAAGCATTCAACAGCCTCCAATGTGCACTCATTGTTGAGTACCAATGTCCATACTCCACCTATTCACCGAATGCACACGCTTCCAAACCCTAAGGCAAAGACTTTTCCCTTTTATTTGCTAAGGGATGCGTTCTCAGCAGGCTCTGAGAAGTATCCTTTATGAGCATGAGAACACTTTTAATATGAACAAAGTGCTAAAATTTTTATCAGAAGCGAATCTACTAAAGGAAATTTAGTATTTTATCATTTTTAGAATGAGATAGACATGTCTTATTACTTTATTTTGATTTTACTATATTTTAGAGACATTTATTTTTCTATGATTATACTCCCTTTTATTTTCTACGGTTTTACTCGCTTTTATTCTAGATTTGTAACCATAGTCTATGTTTTTTAACGAATATTTGGAATTTTAACCAACCCTTTTTTAAAATAGCTGCGAGTTTGTCCGCTTGGACCTACACAGCATTCACCTATTATGTACCATTCATTCATTCCACAGCTCTGCAAGATGGGTCTTTCCATTAAAAGTATGTGCCCACCAAGAAGAATTGCAGGGTTAGCTAGTTTTCTTGGGTGAGGAACTTGAAACCTGAGAAAGGGACCAGGAGTCTGGATTCCAGCAGCCCTGTAAATGCCAATTAGCCAGAAAATGTGCTATTTGTAAATAGGGTTGGGTTATTCATATCAGTATTCATGAATACAGTATTTTTAAGTATTCATGGTGTATTCAGTATTCATGCAAAATTATGAATACAGTATTCATATTGTATTTAAATATATTTGAAAGTATTTATTGTATTTATGAATACATTTAATTTTTCACTCTATTTTGTCAATACAAATAATAATCTTTTAATGCAGCATTTAGTAGTATCTTATTTAGAAAATTGCATACATTATTACCAGTCTTTTCTTTTTCAAACCTTTCTGGGTTAAAAACAATGACTGCAGCTTGGAAGCAGGATGTCTCAAAAGCTCAGATCAGTTGGAGTACTTTTTTCAGTTTCAAATTTTGTATATATTTGGATTTTTGTAAATAATTCTTAAAACAAAGTATTTGTATTTGTATTCAAAGTTTTCATAAAAATTTGTATTGAATACTTTTTCAAGTATTCAACCCCAAAACTGTTTGTAAATGACAGGGTCCTATCTAGAGGGGCAACAGACTTTGTCACCTGGCCCCTTATAGCAACCGAGGCAGACTGTGCAGAATAATTTAAACATTTTGTGGCTATCAGACAACCTAGTGCTTCAGGCCCAGTCTTAATAATAATAATAGGTATTTATAATGCGCCCTTCAGGGTTGTTAGCCCTCCCATAGCACAGGTTGTGTAGCGAGTGTAGAGAAAGTTTACAGGGGAGAGAAGGCATTTCTGAAGAGATGACGTCTTCAGGAGATGTTTAAAAGTAGCGAGGGAGGGAGAGGATCAGACATTGGCATGAAGAGCATTCCAGAATTTAGAAGCACAAACAGAAGGAACGGTCACCCATCGAGCAAAGGAAAGAATGAGGAGTGTTCAGGATGGGAGTGAGGTTAGACCAGAGTGCCCAAGTAGTTTGACGATGGGAGAGGGCAGACAAGAGATAAGGTGGAGCCTTGAGGTTTAGGGCCTTGTAGGTGATGAGAAGAATTTTATACTGGGTACAGAAGCGACTAGGTAACCAGTGTAGCTCCTGTAACAAAGGCATTGAAGGAGAGAACCGGGGGCGGTGAAGGAGGAGCTGGGCAGCATAGTTTTGAACTAGTTGTAAGGGGTGAAGTGACAAAGAAGGGAGATTTACTAGAAGAGAATTGCAGTAGTCTAAGCGTGAGGTGAAGAAGGCATGAATAGCAGTCTCAAGGCTTTGTCGATCAAAATGGGATAGAACACGTGAGAAGTTGCAGAGGAAACTGAGGGAAGATTTACAGATACGATGGATGTGCGGTTTAAAGGAGAGTTGCTCGTTGAAAATAACACCAATATTACTGACTGTATCAGAGAAAGAGACATTGGTTTCCCTAAGGTTAAGGGAGGGAAAGAGCTTTAGATTTCTCCACCATCGAAGCAGTACCAACAAGAAGAACTTCAGGTTCATCGTGGTTAAGTTTGAGAAAGTTGTCAGACAGCCATTCGTTTATTGAGGTGTAGGCTGAAAGGAGCTTGTTAATTGATTGAGAGAAGGACACAGGGGATAAGGAAAGGTATATCTGAGTGTCATCAGCATAGAGGTGGAAAGACAGGCCCAAATCGTGAAGGAGGGAGCCAAGGACTGAGCCCTGAAACACCCCAAAATGAATGGGCTCGGAGGTGAGGTTATCGAGCATGACTGACTGAGTGCAGGAGGAGAGGTATGAGTGGAACCAATTAAGTGCAGTGCCTGAGAGACCAAGGAAAGTGTGAAGATCATCAAGGAGGACAGTGTGGTTGATGGTGTCAAAAGCAGAAGAGAGGACTAGAATGGATGTACAACCTCTATTGGCTGCTCTACATAGACCGTCTGAAACATTAAGAAGAGCGGTTTCAGCAGTGCTTCGTTTTGAACCCTGACTGGTATATTTCATCGATATTGTAGTTAGAAATAAGGTCATTAAGGCAAGAGATAACCACTCTCTCAAGGACCTTAGAGAGGAATGGAAACTGTGAGATAGGGCGATCGTTAGATGGTTCAGAGGGGTTAAGGTGGGGTGGATGGGGGGAGAGGTTGGGGAAATGGGGCTTGGCGAGGAAAGATGAGAGAGGAGATGAAAGATAGTCTGAGGGTCATTCTTGCTCTCAGACAACAGTTTGCATAAATGAACCTACGAGGAACAGTCAATAAGTTTTGCGAATCGGTAGGGCAAAACAGAGGAAGGGGGATGGCTGTTTGTGGGGGTGTTAGGACAAGTTATGACAAGTCAGGACCTGCAGCTGCATGCTCCTACCTCGTCTATTTAAGAAGCAGTAGCTGATCGCAGATTGTCACAAATTTTTCAACAATGGAGAAGGTTGAGCACGGCGCAGTGATCAAATTTTTGACCAAGGCAGGCAAGAATGCAAAAGAGATCCATGAACGCATGGTTGCAGTGTACACTGACACCGCCCCTTCCTATGCAACCTTGCTCACTGGAATAGGGAGTTCCGCATGGTTGTGAGTCCCTTGAAGATGACCCCCGTCAGACGTGACCAACTAGGATAATGTGCCCCGTGTGGAGAGGATGATCCTCGAATATCGACGGGTGAAGGTCAAGGAAATCGAGCGAGAACTTGGAATATCACATGAAAGTGTTATCAACATAATCCATTACAATTTGGCCATGACCAAGGTCTCTGCCTGTTGGGTCCATAGAAACCTCACACCCCATGATCGACTTCAACGTCGGCAAAGTTCAGAGTTGCTGCTGTTCCTGTACAACCAAGACCCGGCGGATTCGAGTCATGCATAGTGACAGGTGATGAAACGTGGGTCCATCACTGGGATCCCGAGACCAAGCTCGAAAGCATGGCCTGGAAGCACAGTGGCTCTCCAACCCCCATCAAGTTCCAGACCCAATCCTCACCGGGAAGATCATGGCCACCATCTTCTGGGATTCTGAGGAAGTGTTGATGGTGGACTATGTGCCTTGTGGAAGGACCATCACAGGCCAATATTATGCCGAGAAACTGGCGGGGTTGAAGAAGTACATCCATCAGAAGCGGTACGGCAAGGGCAAGTTGACATGCGGTGCCCTGCTCCTCCACGACAAGGCCAGAGTTGCACAAGTGTTCATTCGAGGAGCTCAACCATCCCCCCTACAGTCCAGATCTGGCCCCTAGCGACTACTTTTTATTCCACCAGCTCTAGGCTGCACGGCGTGGACGCCGGTTTGGGGACGATGAAGATGTCCAGCTCTCCGTCCAGGAGTCGATTGAACAACAGTCGGGAGATTTCTGGTTGTCGGGAATTCGAAGCCTCAGGGACAAGTGGCGCAAGTGTATTGAAGTCGAGGGTAGTTATATTGAAAAATAATAAAACACTTTTCCTCATATCTCATTTCCTTATTTCCGAATTGCAAAACTTATTGACCGCTCCTCGTAGCAAGCTGTAAATGTTGCCGCTCATAGGAAGATCAGCGGAACATTCAAGGATAGGTAAGTTGTTTAAGTGGTTTCTCAACTGGGGCGTAAATCCAGTCCAAATGACAACTCAGAGAAGGTGTATTCAAGGGAGAAATAGGAAAGGAGATAGTAGAAGGGTAAAAGGGCAAAAGGCTTGAACAGGTTCAGTGTCCAAGGTTATACAGAATTTCATAAATCTGGAAAGAGGGCAGACTAAAAAGAAAGAGAGAGAGAGAGAGAGAGAGAACTGCTATAATGTAAGTAATTGGGTTCGTAATGAATAACAGATTACAAAAATAGATTTATTTAAATATTAATGACTACAGATATTTACATATTTTACAGGTATTATGAGAGAAATGTCACAAAGAAGTTTTTCTCCTCAGACAAAAGTAGAATACACTCAGAGAAAAGTAAATTATACTGGGATGTCAGATTAGAATACCAGTACATATACAATTATACTTAATCTGACTGACAACTGGAGTATTGTAAATTCGAAATAAGAGGCACAGTCATCATTAAGCTCCTGGTTACAAAGTTCCAGTACAAGAAGTTACAGCATAAAAGGCTCCAGTATATGGAATTTCAGTCCAGACAGCTCCGGCATACACACCTAAAACAAAGAGAAAACGGTTTTTGTTGGGTGGGTATTTAACAATTTAAGCAATATATATATTTTATATGCAGGATTAATTAGAAAAGGAATTATAGTGACACTATGCAACAATGAACAGAACAAAAATACAATACAAAAACAATTTAGATCATAAAGTTAAACTACTCTCTTGATAGTTTAGCCTACACAATTCTATTAAATTAATCTTAATACCTACCCCTTCACTGGGGTTCCTTTAATGTCTTTAATTATTAAACAACAGTTTGATTTTTATTATAAATTGTTATGCCACACTTTGTATCGGGATATGACATAATTAATTATCAAAGAGTAAGTATATAAATAAGTTAGTGTCTGAAACATGGAAATTTAAATTTAGAGAAATAATATATACATTAAAATACTGGAAAAGAGTATGTTACAATGCTGATTTTAATTTGGAAGATTAAGTTGAAGTAGCAAGGCAATAGGCAAGTGAGAGGAGGTCGTGTCCTGCTCACAGGTGTGTGCTTTACAAAGGGCTCATTCATGAGGACATAAGGACCTCCTTGAATGAAAGAGTTCCATGGTGAACCAAGGGTTGTGGTGATCGAGGCTTGAAGAAGGAGTGATAAGAGGGGCATTCACATCAAGGCAGGCAAGTTATGATTGGTGCAGTTAAATCCAAATCAATCCTAATAAAAAAATATACAATAATAAAAAATCCAAATCAATCCTAATAAAAAAATATACAATAATAAAAAACTGCATCCACAGGAGAGAGTCCAGAATAAATACCCCCCCTCCCCCTCCCCAAGTTAACCCTCCCTCACCATATAATCATCTAATCTGCATTTGAAAACATTCAAGTTTGGGCTGTCTACTGTCTCAGATGGCAAACTATTCCAGTAATCTACCAGTCTATTGGTGAAAAAAATATTTTCTAACATTCAGCCTGCACCTCTGTTTTTTAATTTTCAAGTGATGACCCCTAGCCCTATTACTACCTTCCAACTCAAATAACCTGCTAAAATCCAACTTAGCCATCCCAGAAGAGATTTTAAAAAGCTCAATCATATCTCCCCTCACACATCTTTCAAATGAGAACATATTTAGTACTCTCAGTCTATCTTCATATTTAAGGCTCTTCAGGGAAGGTATTATTTTTGTTGCCCTCCTCTGTACTGACTCAAGCAGGTCAGTACATTATTGTTTAATGTCCCAGTCTGGGCGCTTTTTGTGTATGTTACCTGTCTCAATCGGTACCCTGGTTCGCTACTGCTTGGTCCTTGTACTCAGAATGGGTTTGTGTGCACAACTTATGCACTTATAGCTCTTTTTGGAGGAGGCTGGATTCCTCCATTTTATATGACTCTTTGCTGTAGGTCGCACTTCCTTCATGTTGTTTTTTTTTTTTGCTTATCTAGTTTTTGTTTGTTTATCCATCTTTATTTGTTTTTTTGCATGTTTTTACTTTTTTTCAATCTAGCCTAGTATTATGCTGTAGTGGGATTACAACGACTTTTGCCCTAGTAGAAAGTCGCCAGATGGCCTCCAAGTTTGGAAAAAATTGGTCTCAGGAACCTAAAGTTGCACACTTTCACGCCCTGACTGTTTCTGCGGAAGTAACTCCCAATGCCTTGGCAGCTTCAGGTTGCTCTCTATCATCACTAAATTGGCTAATTTGTGGGACACACCTACATTTGATTGAGCGCTCCCTATACCTTACTGCGATAACTGTGTGGTCCCCCAAATTGTATAACATAAACTTGTTTTGTGTCCCAGTTTGGGCAATCTTCATGCGCAGTATCAGGATGAGCAGGGTTGCTACCGCTTTTGCCTCGTCTCGGGATGGATTCGTATTCACAGACTTGTGTATTTATCTGACTTTTCAGAGGAGACTGCCCTCTATTTTGTTTGACTTGGCCCTCTTATTACTTTTTTATTGTTTTGGGTTCATGCTTGGGCGCCTGGGGAAGACCCCCCTCCCCTCCGAACGCTCAAGCATGCATTATTTTGGGGGAGTTACTTGAGTAGCTTGTTTATTTAATAGCTTATGCCCTTGCTTGCAGTCTGCAGATTGGCACTTATAAAATAATCCTGCATAAAGAATTGAGTATTGAAAAACTTGAAAAGCTTTTATTCCATCCACTTTTTTAATTTATTATTTTTCAGGTATTTTTGAAATTACAAAGAAAAAATGTTTGAAACTCCTGAGAAAAGTACCATATGTCCAGGGTCAAATTAATAAGGAGTTGAAGAAGGTTGGTAACTTGAATGTTTTCTCTTTTAGTATTCTTCATTTCTTTGGGATCAATTTTGTGCCCATAATTAGGATTTGATCAGAAAAACTATTTTGATTTTTGTTACCAATACTCATTTTCTGATGGCTCACAGTAGTGGCCTAAAGTTTTATGTGGTTTATGACCACCTTGTCTCAAGATGGCACCCATTTATGGACCTTTAAAATATTTAAAGATGGGTTGCCTTTTTGTGAGGTGCTATGGGCTGAGGTGTGATATAAACTGAGGCCTTTGGTTTAGATATCAACAATGTAAACCTCTTTGCCAATGAAGCATGTCTATATTTTATAGATTAATATTTTCTTTATGGTTATTGTTGCTTGTGACTTCCTGTAGGGTGGAAATGGTGATAAGCATGTGTGGTTCCTGTCAGTTTGTAATCTACTACTTCTGGGTAACTTAATTTTGCCATTTATATGAGTCAATAAAAACCTTATATTTTGTGTTTTCTCTAAAGTTTCTCTCCATTAGATATCAGCAGCTATGGATAAGGAAATGAATGATTCCATTGAGAATGATCCATACATAATTCAACTTCCCACTGAAGGATTGGACAGGAATGACATTTTGGACAAAGCAAAAGAATATTTAAATTATGGTAAGTCCAAAAATTAAATAAGTTTAATCATTCATAATTTTGGCCAAAATGCTACAGCTGAGGGTTTGTGACTTTATATCTTTGGTCACAGAGTTATTCTCACCTTAGATTAATTGTTTATTTTAATCTTGAGTTAGTGTACTTGTATATGAAATTATTCCAGGAGTTTTAGAAATTATTGTCCTAATCCTTTCTTTTTAAGGCTGAAGTTTGCTTCTATAGAATTTGCCTTGAATCTTTACATTTAAGGTTGAAGTTTGCTTCTATAGAATTTGCCTTGAATCTTTACATTTAAGGTTGAAGTTTGCTTCTATACCCCCTCCCTCTCTGGGGCCTTTTCTTACTTCAGGAGTTAGTCCCAGAGATGCTCTGGCCTTCTTGACGCGAGGGGCTCAGCCCTGGGGCTTTTAGGGATCCCCTGGTGCTGCGAACCAGACTTTTAATATACACTTCTTCTCCCCCTATTACTTTTTTACTGCCCTTTATTTTCCCCTCTTCTTTCTATCTAGTCGCCCTGACACTTACCTGACTTCTGCTTATTTTGGGGGGACTGATTCTGAATTGTTCTTTTGTGAAGGTCGGACCAGGCTGGCCATCTCCACCGCCTTTGTCTGCCGATGCCCAAGGAGAAAGCCACCATTGACCGAATCGAAAGTTGCAGTAGCGCTGGGCCCTTGTTGGCCTCCGTGGTGGGGAGTCCTGAGGGAGAAGTGAAGTTATTTCTATTTACAATGGCTAACCATAAACCTAAAACTTTTTCCTTCTCGTAAGGGTTCTCGTGACAAATGTTCTTCGGCCCACCTTTCAGCCTTCTCTCTCTCGTGGATCTCTATGCCAACGATGTGGACCCAGATTTAGACCATCCCCGCTTTCTGGTCATGAGTTCGTCATCTGATACCACACTTGCAAAAGTGGATGTGTTTAACGTTAATGAATCATTTGAGTCCCGCTGTGGTGAACCCCGCCGGATTTGGTCAAGGGGCGATGGTGATATTGTAGTCGAGGTATCATCTTACTCTCAACATAATCTTGTGCGAAATCCGTCTTCGATAGCTGAAGTCCCATAACCGTTTCGCCCCATCCACGTCTGACTTTTGTCAAAGGTGTCGTCCGTTCAAACGAATTAAGGGACTACGACCTCACCCGTCTCCATAGCAAGCTTAGTACCCAACACGTCACACATGTACACAAGGTGACTAAAACTGTAAGCTCTACTAGAGTCCCAACTGCCACATTGATTTTAACGTTCGAACTTCAGCAACTGCTGCAGTTTATTAAAGCTAGGTACCTTTGTGTCCCAGTAAGCCCCTATATCGAACTACCCAGACGTTGCTTCAATTGTAATCAATTTGGACATGATGGTCGTGCCTGTCGGCATTCCTGTTCCTGTGTGAAATGTAGTTCTGATTACCATGGCCCTGAATGCACCAAAACACCGTGCTGTGGCAACTGCAGTGGTGCCTACAGTCCTTGCTTTGCAGGACTATGCGTCTGGACGTATGAGAGGCTCGCCGACGTGCTTAAGCACAAACCTCACCTCTTGGCCTCTCTTCTCAGGTATTTTGCGTGACGCTGGACGAAACCGACCATCACGTTCGAGTTCCGACACGCCTGAAGCATCTCATCGCCCATCTACGAGTAACGTCAGAAGCATTCACGATATACCCTCGAAGCATCGCTCTCACACCGAGATGCCTAATGCTGCCTCCCTCTCTCCTGCAGCTCTAGACGTTATGTGAAAGGATCCTCTATATCTACCAGCGAAAGTTTTTCCACCCGCCCGGGGGACCCAAAGCCCCGTGGTAAGAAGGACTCCTCACCTGGGTCATCGGCCACCAATAAGCGGGCAGCCTCTGGAGCTGACTCGGCTGAGCCTCAGAATCTTCAATAGACTCTTCTCCTGTTGCTGAATATTCTCTGCCCTCAAGTCCGTCCTGCCCTTCACAGGACGTAGGCCCCTTAACGGTCCAAACGGTAGCAGAAATTCACCCAGTACCTCGTAAATTGCCCAGATCGCCTGCTTCACCCACTCACCCTTCTACTCATGATCCGATGGAAGTCGATGATATTACAACATCGCCAACCGCAGTTGTTGGATCAACCCCTCAGATATCGAAAGCGACCTTGGCCCATAAATCAGGATCTACCCTCCAAAAATCTCTTCGCGACCTTTCGTTTCCGCCTGACTGTGCGCCCCATTTACAGGCAGGGGCCTCAGCCGGCTCCTCGAAATCATCAGACAAACCCATTGTCACTTCTCTTTCCAGGATCTCTCTCCCCTGCTATAGCCGTCTCACATAATATCCTCCATTTTACAATGGAATTGTCAAGGCGTTCTTCCCAAGTGGGAAGAACTCGAAGTTCTTTTGACCACTCTCCACCCAGCTGTTATTTGTCTTCGGGAGAACAAACTGGCTACACATCCTTTTCCGGCGGTACCCGGTTTTCGTATTTTCAACTCTTGCTCCTGTCGTGTGCTCGTCTCATGGTGGGGTGTCAGTTATGGGTTCATCATCCCACCATGTATCTTCCCTCCCCCTTCGCAATACCTTCCAAGCTCTTGCCGTGAGGGTTTTTCTTACAAGGCTTTTTACTGTTTGATCTATTTACCCCCCCCTCTTTTACCATTGTCAAGACTCGACCTTTTAGAACTTGTAGCTCAGTTTCCCTCCCCATTTTTATTACTCAGAGATTTTATTGCCCGTCACTCGGAATGCCTTAGGTTATTCTTTAAAGTCTCTTTTAT
Organism: Ceratothoa steindachneri; assembly: GCA_963969495.1. Lineage (NCBI taxonomy): Eukaryota > Metazoa > Arthropoda > Malacostraca > Isopoda > Cymothoidae > Ceratothoa > Ceratothoa steindachneri. The sequence goes on from OZ018321.1 coordinate 175,883,744, forward strand.
TACCCGACTTTCTTTGCATTTTAAACACCGACGATTTTACCTCTTATCATGTCCATACAGATTCTTTTAGTTATGTTGACCTGTTCCTCTGTTCCCTGGACTGCCTCACTGATTTTCGATGGTCAGTCCTTGATGACCTTCATGGAAGTAACCACTTCCCTATTTTCTTGTCAGCCGTTCATCCTAGACCTCATACAACCATGCCTCTCAAGTAGGACTTAGGCCATGCCGATTGTGAAGGCTTCCGAGAGGCGTGTTTCACAAGGGCCTCCTTGGGGACCTTCAATGGTGTGAACGCAGCAGTGCCGTACTTCACATCAATTATCTAAACGCAGCCACACAGACCATTCCACGGAGGCGACCCGTAACGGGTCACTCAACCGTGCCCTGGTGGACCTTGGAGTGTGCGACAGCCGTCAAAAACTACAAGTTAGCTCATTTCCGATTCCGGCGGAACCCAACCTTTTGTTGAACTTCATAGCGTCGCTACGTTTCATCAATTTTCTCTATGACCCTTACCCAAAAGATCTGGAAGAGGATTAACATAACAACCTCTTAGCTACAAGTGGGTTAGTGGGGGTTTTAACATGCCTACTTTCTTCACACCCTTTTCTCATACTGACCCCATCTTTCTTTTCCTCCTCCATCCTTTCACTCATCCACAAACAGAGGACAGCTGGAGGCTTGTGTACCCTTCCAGATATAACACCATGACAATTTGCCCTCCTTGCCTCAATGCCTGTATGAGGATCTGTAGCTATATATATATATCTCGCTTCTCCCTTGTGCTTGGGACGAATTCGCGCACACAGATATGTGGACAGGTTCATGCACATAGGTATGGGGACAGGTTCATGCACATAGGTATGGGGACAAGTTCGTGCATACAGACCTGCAGACTCATGGAATTTCAGTAGGAGGCTTCCTCTATTTTTATTTGACTCTTTGTTATTGAGAGCCTGCTGTGGGTAGGCCCACCTCCCCCTTGTACTGGAGTATGTCTCCTTGCATTTTGTTATTTGTTTTTTCTTTATTGTGTCTCTCTTGCCTTGTTTTGCCCTTTTTTTAATGTAGCCTACTAAGGGGCTAAAATTGAATGATAGCGATTTTTGCCATTGGTAGCAGTCGCCAGTTACCCCCCTCCCCTAAAAAATGTATCTACTTATATATCTTTCTACAGTTTTACTTTCTTTATCTTTACTTTCATTACAGTTCTCCTCTTATACTATGCTTGATGCAGCCTCATTGTTATTATGCTTTAAATTCAAGAAAATGATCATCTTTTGTGCTGCAGAAATGACAAAATCTGCCTTTTTATTTTAGGTTCATTTAAGTGGGAAGATGGGTTTGCCTCTGGAACAGTCTACAATGGAAATTCATCCTTGACCAAATTGATGGCAGAAGTTTATGGTAATCTACTTAGCTCATTATATCTACTTATTATAAAATTTGTATATTTAGCTTATTAATTGCTTTATGGTGATTTCTCCCTGCAATGGAGTGGTAGTGATAGCATTTGAATAAAAATGCCGTAGGCATATGAATGATTAAGTTTAAGCTGGTATATTTAGTTATTCACATATATAACAAATAAAATCATGCTTTAAAGAGGTTTCTGAAAAAGAAATATTTTTTGAACTCTTTTTTGGTTAAGATTAAATTTACTAGCAAACATCCGTCCAATGTGCCTTCTTTGCTAGGCCTGCTGTGCTTGTTTGCTTCGCTCAAAAAATTAAGAAAGTGTGTGAGAGAGAGAGTTTTTTTATTTCACAACACATTCAAAATTGGTGTGCAAGAAAAAAAATCATTTCATAACAATTTTTTTTAAATGCACTAGGATCATTATAATAAGATAGTGCTTTGCTTTGGTTATTTAATGCTGGCCATATTGACCATAGTGGGTAGTAAGAGGGTAGTGGGGTAGCAAGCATTCTGTACTACTTGTGTGGCAAACAAAGTAATTAAGTGATGTGAAGATGAGCTTTGCTTTCGACTCCAGGCATTGTTAACCTCATTACTAAAGCGGTGTCGGGTATAGTATGTGCAGTTACGTTGCATTTGACTTTCCTCTTGGACCCAATCCCACTCGGTGGATCTGCTTCAATTGTGGAGGTTGATCAGGTCCTGAAGAGTTGTGCACCCTCTTCTCAGTCCTGAGTAGACTAAGTAGGCTTCCCTTGTGACTATAGAGCTATATACTGTCCATACTCTCTTTACCACTTCCTTTATGAACAGTGTGGCAAAGAGATCTTTTTGGTTTTCAATTCTTAGTTTTAAGTAAATAATACTCCTAATCCTAGTCATTACTGATATTTTTTTGTTTAAAAGGTACTTTTAAAGTGTTTAAATCTTTCCAGAAATGTCTGTGTGGACAAACCCACTTCATACTGATGTCTTTCCTGGTATTCGAAAAATGGAAGCCGAAGTTGTCCGCATGTGCTGCAGTATGTTCCAAGGGTCGAGTGAGAGCTGTGGTACAGTGAGTCGATACAAGAGTATTAGTTGATGAATGTAGACTGCAAGGCCTCATTATAGGCCTAGGGAATCAAGGAAGAATGTTGATTCGTCAGAATTATGTATCTTTTACAGATGACTGGAGGCGGTACGGAGAGCATTATTATGGCGTGTAAAGCTTATCGCAATTTCGCCATGAAAGTTAAAGGGATCAAGCGACCAGAAATGCTCGTTCCCCGGACTGCTCATGCAGCTTTTGATAAAGGTACAGAGGAGCAGTAACACTGGTCTATTCTCTTAATACATATTGCTTATGTTTTATGGTCCTCAAAGTACCCTAACGGATCCTTGCATGAAGGTGTTGGGTATTGCATGGGCAATCATGCTGCAGCTGACATGATCGCATATTTTCCCAGCCACCATGCCTGCTGGAGGATATTTCGCACAATTTCCCTTCATCTTTCTTCACCTTGACATTTCTTATATACTTTCGTATTAGGCTGTAATTTGATTACGGCGACTTTTGCCATAGTAAGCAGTGGGCAGAAGGGCTCGTAAGAAAGATATCTAAATATAAAACCACCTCACCTTTAAAAAAGACCTTGGCGATGTACTGAAAGCATTGTCACCTTGCAGGAGCCCAGTTGCTGAATGTCAGCATTAAGCACGTCCCCGTCGATCCAGTGACAATGAAGGTGGATGTGAAAGCGATGGAAAGGATGATAAATCGGAACACTTTCATGGTAAGTTGGTCTCATCATGCCCCCAGAAGGAGGGTTGGGGGATTTAAATGACCACCTAGTATCTACTAACAACCTGGTTGGGGCGTTTCTCGGCTACTTGTTTCCTAATCGACTATCATCACATGATGCGCAGAGGATAAAATTCTTTTTTACTGTAAAGATGTGGAATTGAGGATACAAATGTGGAATATTATTCCCTCCTATCTGAGTTTTGAGGCTTTAGAATTTCTTAATGGAGGAAGCTTAAATAAAGCCTCTATCCGAATTCCGCTACTGAGTTGAAATTTTTGTTTGGGAGTCTTTGTACTGCAGGGAAGAATTTGTTCCTTAGGTATGTGGGTAGTGAGGAGTTATGCCCTACAAACCTTTGCATCCCTGATCTTGTTTACTATTTTTGTTTTCATTTTTCTTGTTCTCTGTTTTTCGTTCATTCTTTTGCCTGCTTGGATAAACCGTAAACCCTTTCAGAACCCCCCTCCAAATTTTGCGTTCAAACTTGAAAATGTGGAGCCAAGGCTTTGAGGTTGGATGGTTTCGTTTGAGCTTCTCTTTTCAATTATGACGGTCTTTTAGTGGTTGTGGTTCAATTTCCCTTGCTACCTATAGTTCCTGAGGGGGATTTAGACCGCTTTGGTATGGTTAGTAACTAGATGGGAACACAGATTTAGTTTGACTTTGTGGAGGTTGTCTTATGTTATAGCGAACTCGTGGCTCGGATCCCACGTTAACATGTAGCTGAAATATGCATTGGAAAGTGTGAATCCGTGGTCAAACTAATACAAAATGACAACGGTTCTTCACCACTCCCTCTTGACACTCATCCATAGTCTTCATGAAGCTTTTTAAATTCCGTTGCAAAGTGTCCACACGCCACCGTCGGTTGCGTCGTTTCTTTCCCACTCATCACGAGATGTTCTCTCAAGCAACATCCTTTCCCCAAGCTAGCTGGGTCTGCGCCTCAGTTTCCCCATGGAGTTATTGACTCCATAGAGGAAATCGCCGCCTTGGCTCGCAAGTACGAGATCCCCCTGCATGTGGACGCCTGCCTCGGCGGATTCCTGATCGCATTCGCCAAAGAGGCGGGATTCGAGCTTCCGCCCTTCGACTTCAGCGTGGATGGAGTGACCAGCATCTCTTGCGACACTCACAAGGTGAGGTTTACTTTTGTAGGGCAACGGAGGACACTCTCCCTCTGATGATGTGGTTAGAATACTATCGCTATGTGGCCAGTGGTGTGTCGTCAAAGGCGATTCAATACTTGGGACGGCACTCATGCCTGAAATGGGTGGAGTTTCTGTATTGGGAGCCCACTCAGGTATAATAATCTCATGAATGCATTAAATAATTTTGGAACGGTTCAGGGTTCTTGCTTGCTCTGATGTGCCCAAGGGCACTAACCTTTTTATAATTTTTTATATTATTTTTTTTAATTTGACCATAAAGGAGTGAGGGTACAAGCCTTTTAGTGGCATTGATCATGCAGACCACACCTTATTGAGAAATGGTTTATATTGAAATCAAACCAACATTGATGTATGCCAATACCCAATTCTTTGGGAGTGTGGTTATAATTAAGGTTTTCTTGGTGACATCTTTCCCTTATGTTCCAGCTTTTTCCAATAAAAACAAGAGGCAGTTTTGTTGCCTGTACTAATTCTACACCATGCCGCGCTGCGCGATTCAGAATTATGATCAAGACTCTGATTTAGGCGGCTCTAATCAGTTTCTGCTTGATTCATTACTTTTCTCGTCTGTTCTCCATTCGCAATCTTCTTAGTCATTGACTTTCAGGTCACTTGGAGGAATCAAAACGAAGTTTGTTAGACTTTTTGGAACAGATTTGTGCTGAATTCTAATTTCAAGTTCATTTCTTTTTCTTTGTAACCTCAATTGTCATTTAATCCTCTCTGAGAATCTTATGGGTATTGTATATTCAGAAAATATAGTATACAGTTGCAATAAGTGAAGATTGTTAGTGATCACTAGACTAGTGATTGTCATTTGGAAAAAAAATATATATAGTGGTTGTAAAAACTTTCCACACACCTGTAAGCATGATATAATAAAAAAATGTAGAGAAACATGCATATGACAGTCTGTAGTACTCATGGTACTAACCATAGTATTTGGCCATATTCCTCTTGGCTTTGATGACCATTTGAGGGCATTTAGGCATCCTGTCATAAGTTTTTTGAAATAATCCGGGCTTATCCCCTTGACTGCACATGTTGGTGATTGAGGATTTCAGTTGCTCGAATGGTGGTCACAATTCTAAAGATGTTTCTTCCGCAAATTCAAACATTCTCAATGGGATTGATGTCTGGCCTGTTGCCTGACCACTCCAGGACCTCAATATTGAGATCAGCAAGCCACTTAGTAACCTTTTTGCCTTGTGACGGCGGGTATTGTTAGGCTTGAAGGTGTCGCAGACATGAATTTCATAAGAATGCAGAAATGCTTCTTGGGTACAGTGATGTATATCATTCAGCATTTATCTTAACATTTTTAGGTAATAAGTTAGCCCCCTCCCCCACCTAATAAATGCACTAAAGCAGCCCCATACAATCACAGATTCAAAATGTTTAAATCTGCTCACCAGAATTTGGGGTCATACTCACTGACAGGAATGGCACCCAACTGTCGCGATATACTGTGGATTCATCCAACCACAACCTCCCAGTCCGCTGGTTGTGTCCAATATCCATATTTCTTGTTGAAAGCACATTATTGCTCCTTGAGAAGGGGTTTCTTAGCTGCATGGTGAACAGGCAAAGCGAGCTCTTTCTCGAGTGAGTGGATAGTGTGAGTGGAGACATCTTTCAGAAGCACAGAATGATTATTTTTCAGTTCTGATGCTGTTAAATGTGATTTCTTTGTCACTTCTCTGTCAAAAATGGTTGTATCTTTTTTTGGTCTTCTGTGGCTGGCCATAGCATGCTTCGGGAGGTGGTACTAGTTGATTGGGAGGCGAAGAGCAACATCAAGAACTACCATCACAGTCAACTTGGCTTGCTTAATACAACATATTTCCTTAATTACGATTTCTCTTCCACCCGTGGAGCTACTTACTCCCACAGGAGGTGACAATCAGCTTATTCACCCAATGAGCAGCCAGCTCATGATGCCGCTGAAAGGTTTGTTTCCGCGCTCGCTGGGCTTGAACCCCCTGCCTTGGCGCCAGAAATCCAACCCTGTATCCACTTGGCTAGCAAGAGCTCCATGAAAAATATATTGATAATGAAGGATTTTAATTAGCAAATTCTGCAGTACATGATCTGGTCCCCCATTGGGCGGATACGCTGATACCCTCAGGGGTATTAGTAACGCCACACGGATTATCACACAGATAGCTAATCACAACACTGCTAACACACTTCCTGCATTCGCAGCATAACACGCTCACTCTCTCCTCTGTCTTGTGGTGCACTTCTGCCGCCATCCACGACTCCAGCCCGACCCAAACTTGTTCCTAAACGGGGTTCGCCTGGAACTGGTGGACTCGCATTGTGTCCTTGGTCTTGATTTCGACCGACGCCTCACCTGGGAGGTCGTCTTCGAATTGTACACACTACTGGGACGCACCGCCATTTGACGGAACGCTCACCCGCACCGTATTGCGACGACTGCGTTGTTCCCCAGACTCTTCGGCACATTCTTTTTGAATGCCCCAGTGTGAGTGATCTTCCCGCACGTCACTTCTGTCAGTACCGGGACGAGCGGAGTTGCTACCGCTTGTCCCTTGTAATCGGGACGGGTTCGTTTACACAGACTTGTGTGGACTATTCGACATCTTTTAGGAGCTGGCTGCCTCCATTTTATGACTTATTGGTCATATGATCCTGCGCCGGGAAAAGCGGACCTCCCCCCGACGCCGAAGTGTGCTTCCTTCTTCCCTTTGCTGTTTTGCTTCTTTCTTCTTGCCGTTGAATCGCAGTAGCCCTTATACCTAACTTTTATATCGCAGTTAACTTACTTTTGTCCGAAACATTAAAAAAAGTGTGCCATAACTAATTTGGATAACTTACACGTCCGCTTGCGCGATTTCTACTCCATTCCAGTACGGTTTTACTCCTAAAGGGTCTTCCGTGGTGCTGTACAACACTCCTAAATACAGGCACCACCAGTTCTTCGTGCAACCTGATTGGCCTGGGGGTATCTATGCTACCCCGGCTATTTCCGGCTCGCGTCCCGGAGGTGGGTGCCTTTTTTTTGTAGGTGGGGATGAGGGTCGCATATAAAGCTGTACTATTTTCCTGCCTCCTTATTCTTCCAAGGCGGAGGGAGCGCTACTTGGATCCTTGGTTACACGGGAGGGTTTCGAGGAAAATCTATAACTGTGGTGGATTTTAGAGGCTTTTTATTTTAATTTTCTAAATATCATGAGTTTATATTTTGGCTTTTTTTTCTGATACGTTTGTTTGCTCGATTATGGTTTGTAGATGAACTCTTGACGTGACCATATATTGTCGCTTAAATCTCCATGCTCAGTGAAGCCTTCCGGAATTTAATGTTATGACGGGTTTGCTTTCCTATTATCTCGTTTGTAACTTTCTTTCATAGTCTGTCTCTCGCATCATTCTCTCTCCACATGAGCTTGCCTTCGGTTACCTTTCTTTTTTTAAAGTAAAAAAACAAAACAAAAACCCTATTGATTTCAGGGATCATTGCTGCCACATGGGCTGCCCTTGTGTACTACGGGAAGAGCGGCTACGTGGAAACCACGAGGAAAGTCATGCAAACTGCAAGGAAGATCGAAGAAGGGTATGGAATTTTGCCTCGTCCACGGAATTTGGATTTCAAGATCGGTTGTTGGGTACCTGGGGTTTTAAGTGGGTTCTTTTTTGCATCCATGGGAAAGTCGAGAGGGAAATATGTTTAAGAGGGATGGGCATCTTTTAATTCCGATACTCTGAAGGCATTATGTAGTACTGTGCTATTAAAAAACACTAGTTGGGTGCCGGAGTCCATTCTGACCTTGGGAATGCTTATCGTTGAGACGTGCGGTGTCCTGTGATATAATTGAAGGTTTTTCGTCTGGTAGGTGTCGCCAGATCCCGGGTATCTTCGTATTGGGGAAGGCGGAAGTGAGTGTGGTTGCTTTCGGATCGCAAGACTTCAACATTTACACCCTTTCCGACGCCATGACCGCGAGAGGCTGGAATCTTAATGCACTCCAGTTTCCCTCGTGGTAAGCAAATGTCCGCTTCCAAGTTATATCCTCCTCATCAACCACTTTCCCATAAAGAGGAGTTGGTGCGCATCACTGCCACTAAAAATACCCTCATTTCATCCCTTTATGTCCTATCGAGCACAAAGCCGCCCATCATTTTTTCTATGCCGAAATGGCCCTTAATCCCGATTGGGCGTTATGCGCATACCCTGGTGCGCACATACATATATTTTCTACAAGTTTATTTCTATATGTTGTTCTTACATGCCCACACCACCTCAGAATACTGTCTGAACCTCATTCACACCCTTCTACCTAATCGTTCCTCATTGTACCCTTCACAGCTTCCCCATTTGTGCTGCTCCCACTCGAGATTTTCTATTCTCCCTCCTTCCATATCATAGTCCCCGCAGGGGCATGCCCTGTGTGTAACCTGTTGCACCTGGTACCCGGAGGAGTTGCCCACCCTCCCTGCCTGAGTGCAGAGTGCATATTTGGGAGGTCCTGTCACTGGGTTGACTTGAACTCTGACGGGGCCTGAGTTGGGCAGTGGTTCCTCCCCTCTCACGCTACCTTTTTTCTACGACTATCCCCTCATCCCTCTGTCTAGGCTTAAGGACCGGTCCAGCGACCCTGTGCCGTGTCAGAAAAGAGGCTTTGGAACCTCTATAAACAACGCTTGCAGGTCGCAAGAAACCAGGCCTTAGGGGACATGGGCGTCGTTTTTGCCCCAATAACTACTTCCCTGCATGTAGTGGGCTGACCAGCTCCCTATGGCCGTTCCCGGGTGCGTACGGCTGTAGTGCTTGTGGTGGGCGCGCAATTGGGCTTCACTGTTTTGTTAGCTGCCTGGCCAAGGAAAAGTCTCGGGTCCCATCTCTGGCTTTGCCACAACCGATCTTCATATCTTGGCTGCCCTCTCGACCACTAGTACGACCTAGTAAGGAAATCCTCCCTGTCTCCCTGTTCTTCTGACTGTTCAGTTTGGAGCTGCGGCCAATGGGTAAATTCTAGTAGCTGTGCGTCGCTGCTCAGGTCCGAACACCACCATTTAATGTACCCAGGGTGTTGATCTGAAAAGTCCGAAAACCCGAGATTGGATAGGCGTGAGCGTCTAAGAGCGGGATATACCCCCCTGCCCCGCCTCTTAAGTTGTCGCAAACTCCTCAAATTTCCATGTGTTGGCAAGCTTACAAACTTAGAAGAAACTCGACTACATCCCTATTAGTAAATCCTCGCCCGACCTTGCTGCTGGGGCAGACGAGGTATTACCCGACAGCACCATTCCGACTGTCGGAGTGGCTCGCCTACATACAACCATCTTTATGCTGCAAAGGGGTTTACCTTTTTCCATCTTCGGAGCCTCCCTCAGGCAGCTCCATCTCTATGATGAAGGTGGCCCTTCCAAAAGCGTTTAAGCGTGGAGGCTGTTTCCTCCTCTCTAATTGATATGGGTTTGGGTATTTCCCTCTTACCCATCTTGTATAGAGGTGGGTTCACCTTTGCTTTCTCAAGGGCCCACCAAAAAAAAGTGCAATTCTCGCCCGCTACACAACCTCCATCCTAAAAGCATAGTGTATTTTGAAGAAATGAAGAGAACCCATTTGGAAACGTTATCCAAGGGCTAACGCTCCCTCTCCCGGGTGTGGGCACCATTGTAGATAGAAGGGAGTTGGAAAAGAGGCAAAGAAGAAGGAAAGTAGCGTAGGCGAGTTGTGAACAGCTTTCCGCTTCGCTGAACCACTTAGCGAGCGGCGAATCCACTCAGGGAAGCCTTTAACTGCTCATTTGCACTTCTCGCATGCTAGAGGTGAACGGCCAAAATCCCTTTAGAGTGGTGAGGGGCGCCATCGTCCCCTGGGCCCTATCGAGAAACCGCGTTGACCCGAGGTTCATCAGTCATTTGTTACGGGCATACGAGTTCCAGGTCGGGATAACGGACACCTTGTAGGTTGGGGGGGGAAGAGCTCTTGGAGACCATAGTTGTTCCTGAGGGGGAGATGATCCCAGAAGTGCCCCGCTCTCAGATGGTAGGGTCTCACTTGGAAGCGAAACTGGTTTCGTGCCAGATAATACCGAACCTGAGTCTGCCCATGTTCAAGGTCCTCCTGAAGTGGCACTTGCCCCTAACGACAAGGAGGGGTGGGACTTCCTTTTCTCCCCTGGTGCCTCTGTGCCGGCCATAATCTTTTTCCTCCCGTAGGTGTAGAGAAGCCGTGCTCATTCCACGCCATCCTCTCATTAAAAAAATAGGAAGACAAAGAGGACTAAGGGTTCTCATCCCACTGCGTCAGCTTCAGAAATAGACAGATTCGCTGCCGATTCGGCATTATTAGTCATCTTCAAGTGCAGGTGACACCCCACTATACCATGAATTTCGTGAAAGGGGGTGGTTCATTCGAGAGAACTCGTGGACTACTTGGAAGACATCACCGGCACGTTCGATCGTGACAGACCTTCTGAGTCAGTGCGTAACGGATGGTATCGCTACCGCGTTAAGGCATTCGTGCCACTGCCGCAGATGTGCTACTATTGCCAACGCTTCGGCCATATGAATCGATCCTGTAGACGTGCAAAGTTGGGGTTACCCGAAGTATGTAAGATGCATTAGGCCACACGACATATATCGTGTTTGTCCATTTTTGTCAATTGCGCAGAGCCGCACCCCGCTTCTTCGAAGCAATGTGTTGGCATATCTCCCTGAGAAGGAAATGCTGGCCGTTCAGGCTATAGATCGTCTTTTATTTCGCCAGGCAAAGGACTCGGTCCTGTGGCGACCTAGGATGTCTTATGCCCCAATAGTTAAGCAGGCACTATCTACTTCTTTCTCCCCAGGCCTACTAGCATGGTCGCTCCCATTCGGAACCACTCTGCGCGTTCACCCCCCCCCTTCCCCCCTCCACCTCTCCGCAGGCTCTCATCTGGTAGAGCTGGCGGCACAAAGGGGTCACACCGTCCTCCGCTAAAACCACGGCTCCCCGCTTTCGCCGCGTTACCATTTACCGTCTGCCGTAACGGTCGGGCTAAACCCCCGAAGGTGGTCATGAAGCCGTCTTTGTGGAGTACTAAAGCTGTCCCTGAAAAGAGGACAGCAGCAAAGCATCTTCGGCTCCTACACCTCCACCCAAGGCTGGACTCGGAGAAGAAGGCCTCTCCAAAAGTGGGATCCCAACCTCTGAAGTCTTCCCGCCCGCCAAAGGTTTCGAAGGGGAGTGAAGAAATGAATTATTTCTTTGTCCCAGTCGAGGAATTATAGATGTTAATAGGTTAATTTGATTTGAGCGATTTGTTCCCGTGGAGGCGGTCGCCAGATAGACCTTTTTTTAAAGTGAATCCTTTTAAATTAATCATCTTTTTAATGACTTGTTTCTCTTTTGTTTTCCCTTCCTTTTATGCACTCATCCGCATCTTCCTAACATTCTCTTCCTTACTTAAGCATTTGCAAGTTCGTCTTCCTTTTGCTCACCATGCACCTTTCATATCGTCATTCTACTATTCATCCATGCTTCCAAGTTCCATCAGCGATATTCTAAATTCTCTTTAAAATTCGATTCGCACTTCTCTGGAAAAGTACTTAGTGTTTTACTAGTAAATTAATTTACTAATAATTCAAAGTGAATTGGAACCGACTTTTTTTCTTTTGAGTGTATGACTTTTGTTTGAGCTCGACCGATGGCTTTTAATTGTCTTCCTAGTCTGCAATATCAAGTTAACAGTTTGCTATACATAGTAGTAATATAGTTTTGTTGCTTATTTTTATTTGCGCTTCCTTCCTATTTTCCTGTTGAATTACACAAATACTTTACTCAATTAATAAACTTGATCACTTTAGTTTGTTTCCCTCGTCCTATTCCTTCCAGTGTCCATCTAGCCGTGACCGTCCTGCACACAAAGGAGGGTGTCGTGGAGCGCTTCTTATCAGACGTTCGCCAAGTGACCGAAGACCTCCTTCAGAACCCTTCTGATATCCCTGGCGCAAGCGTGAGTAGCAAAACTTGCAAGCTTGTGTAATCAGTGGATGTTTTTGTTAATTGCTCTCTCTGACCGCCTGGCAGATTAAGAGGAAATCTTTGATCCTACCACATGTGCTGTAAGACCCAGCTAAGGTTGCCATAATTAAGTGGGGCCGCGCCTTCAGTGAGCCTGTCCTGAAGGACTATGTTAGAGTGGAAGGAGACTAACATGTTTCTGCTGTATTCTGTATGCTGACATCTGGATTATTGTGATGTTCTTTCCATGCTCTAATGCGCTTTAAATTTGAGTAGAAAAATCATTAATAGGTATTGCGATGGGTACTGGCTATGCCCTTCTCGGTTGCATTATGTCATCATTAAAAAAATGCCCTCATATGTTACACCTGGGTTACCTATGCACTCACCATCCCCCGTAAGGTGCACGCCGATTTACCTTCTTGGACCCCGTGCTGATGGACTCAGCGCGCCGTCCGGCCCCAGCTTAGCCTCTTCTTCTTTCAGACAGCCTGCGTTTCTACCCTACTTCCTCACTTTCTCTACAACCTCTCCTTCAACTTTCTCTGGTTGGCCTCTAATTTCACAGGGTAGCCGCCGACCAGCTTCCTCTCGCCCAACTCTCCCGGATCGGGGCTCAGAAGGGAGGGTTTTTAACACCCCGCTTCATCCCCATTCACACCTTCGTCACTTCCCTTTTCTTTCTCCTTTCAATCTCTATCCATTGTACGCCATGCCGATGGGCTGCCAGGCGACTAGGTGGGACGAGTAGCGTCAAATGGCAGCAGCCGGTTCTGCCGGCCCCGTACTCACCCCTCGCAGAGCGGGCTATTGCGTGCAGTGATTAGCGTTTGCGTCCCACGAAAAGACCAGGGTCACCATGCCCATGAATGAAGAAAATACTATCTGCCCCGTTACTTCCCCTTCACCAGCGACGGAGCCACCTTCGAGCAGCTCCGAGAAAATGGAGGCCCCACCCCCTGTGCTTTCGCAGGGGACCTTCCAAAACTCTTCAATCGTAGAGGAAGCTTACTCCTCTCCTTTGTCTACGGGTTTAGGGGACTCCCCCGACCCCCTTCTCTGGAGGTGCCCTCGAGTGCCTCCCACTTTCCAGCGACAGTCCCCCCCATTTACCCTGGTTCGCGATATCCGTGACGCCACGGTTTTGGCGAGCCGGGCAGATGTCGATATTATCTTCTGCTGGGTTCCTGGACATGTAGGAATTGCGGGGAATGAGCGCGCCGATGAGGGCCTCAAAGAGTCCGCGAGGACTCTGCGACTGGACCAGCGTTTCGCTCTTCCTCACACCGACTTCATGGCAGGAATACGGGCAGCTCTTCGGACTGCTTGGCAAAGAAGATGGGAGACGGTCGAAGGGAACTTAAAGTTGCGTGCCATTGCGCCGCGACTGTTCCCATGGACCTATCCCCCAATGCCGCGGCGGCTTCAGGTTGCTTTCTGTCGTCTCCGAATCGGGCACACTCGTGTGACGCATCGCATTTTTGATGGAGCGCTCGCCTGCGCCCTATTGCAACGACTGCGTCGTCCCCCAGACTGTTTGGCACATTCTTGTTGAATGTTCCAGTCTGGTTGATCTTCGCGCACGACACCTGTCTCGGTACCGGGATGGGCGGGGTCGCTACCGCCTGTCCCTTGTACTCGGGATGAGTGCGTGCACATCGACTGGTGGACTTGTTGACTTTTGGGGGGACGCCGGCCTTCTCCTATTATTTAAGCAGGGTTTTTTTTTTGTTTTGTTTTGTTTTTTGCATTTGTTTTTTTTTTCCTTTAGGTTGCACGCTCCTGCGCCGGGGGGACCTCCCCCCGACGCAGGAGCTTGCTTCCTTTTCCCCATTTGGGGTGTTTTTTTCGTCTCTTTAATTTTATTTTAAGGGAGCCTAGAACTAGGCCAGTTTTAATACGGCGACTAATGCCCATGTAGGCAGTTGCCAGATGAGCTCTTAAAAAAAAACAAAAAACAAAAAAAACATAATTTTCTAAGGGGACTGCCAAGAAAGGAAGGTGGCCCATAATTGACTGCCCTCAGTGGGAGCGGCACGCTAGGGCCAACCCCCCTTAGGGGGGGGGGGGAGACAGGCCTCTTTCCTCTTAAAGACTTGCCGGCTCGCACATTGAGCCTAGAGGGTGTCACCATACGTGCCCCCCTCTCTTCCCCGACAAATAAACTGTGTGACCAATAGGACTGTAATGTCGGTGGGGGTGGATGCATGGAGCCCCTTCCTGAGATGGACATGGTCCCTGAAGCAGCCCAGCCCCAGACGGTAGGACCTTTCATGGGGACGAACCTGGGCTCGGTGAACCTGAGTCCGCCCCTGTGCAAGGTCCTCCACAAATGGCTCGGGTATCCAAGGCTTTACAAGGAGAGGAGGGATCTCCGATTCCGGTTGGTGCCCCTGTGACAGCCAAGAGCTTCTCTATCTCGGAGAAGGATCTTCCTGAGGCCAGTCCTTCTGGCCTGGGAGCTCCTTCCGGCGGAGGGGAGAAGCTGGTTCATTCCCAGACCTCTCTTAAAAAGAAAGAGAAAAAGACGAAGAAAACTTGGGGTTCCTCTTCTTGCGCGGCGGCCGCTGCCGTTTCGGTAAGCGACCAAGCCAAGATCGGCACGTCCGTTCCCGTTGCTCCTCCGGGTGGGGAGTCCCAGAAGACCAGGACTGCGCAGGGCGGAGCCTCGATTACGTCGGGGCCCCTCATTCAGAGGCTACCTGGCGTTTTTAGAGCCCTCTGGCTTCAAGCGTTTCCTTGATATTCGCCCCGTAAGAGGCACGGTGATTTGCTCTCATGGCTGCCGTGCTGACGTTACTCAGCGCCCCGCCCAGGGCCAGCTTGGCATTCTTTTTCTCCTGCTGACCCCTACTTCGTCTGTACCAATTCTCTTTCACTCTGCACCCCGTAAGGGGCGCTGCGATTTGCCTTTATGTCTACCGTGATGACGGGACTCAGCGCCCCGTCCGGCCCCAGCTTAGCCTCTTCTCCATCTTTCTTTCAGCACACTGAGCCTAAATAAGGACTGTGCATAAAAACTATTAAATTAAAAAAATCCTTGTTATTCGCTCCAATGATGGCAGCATGTTGGCTAAGGTCAACATGATCCATCAGAGGAGAGCTCTAGCTAGTGTGATTAGTAGAGAGCCGAAGGTCACCTGTTTCTCGGACGGGGGAGCCTTTTGGCGAATACGTCGAATCCCTCCGAAGCGGCCATGATTAGTGCTCTTTGGACACTTGATGGCACGCCTGTGAGTGTGACGCCGCACTCTACCTTGAACTTCGTGAAAGGAGTAGTTTATGTGAGGGAACTCGTGGACTACTCTATAGATGACATCACCTTAGAGCTGGCCGACCATGGAGCTGTCAATTTCGAGCGTGTCATGAGAAAACATGGAGGGGCCTCGAGACCCACCCTACACTCTTAGTCACATTCGACTGTGACAAGCTTCCTGAGTCGTTGCGTGCGGGTTGGTATCGCTACCGCGTGAAGGCATTCGTACCACTGCCGCAGTGGTGCTATTACTGTCACGCTTTCCCCATACTAATCGTTCCTGTTGACGTGCAAAGTCGGTGTTACCCGAAGTCTGTGTAAGTTGCTCCAAGGCCGCACACGATAAGTCCAAATCGTGTGTGGCCAAGTGTGTCAATTGCAGAGAGCCGCACCCCGCTTCTTCGAACCAATGTGGTGCGTATCTCCTTGAGAAGGAAATCGTGGCTATTCAGGCTCAGGATAGCTTCTCATTCGAGAGGCTAAGGACTTGGTCCTGGCGCGCCCAGCGCTGCCCACGACGTCCTATGTCTCAATGTTGAGAAATACAACCTCTGGTCCTGGCCCATCCAGGCCTATGAGCACGGTCGTTTCCTCGCCCATTCGGAGCCCTTCTGAGGGTTTTACCCACCCCTGGCGCTCCCCTGGTAGAGCTAGCGTCGCAAAAGGTTAACACCCAGTCTCGCTAAAACCAGGGCTCCCATCCCTTCCCCCAGTGTGAGGACCTACCACCCAATGCCTCGCTGACTTCAGGTTGCTTTCTGTCGTCTCCGAATTGGACACATCGCGGGACGCACCGCCAATTGATGCCCTCCCCCCCACACCACCACCACCACTACCACCACTACCACCACCACCACCACCACCACCACCACCACCACCACCACCACCACCACCACCTCCTCCTCCTCCTCCTCCTCCTCCTCCTCCTCCTCCTCCTCCTCCTCCTCCTCCTCCGCTCGCATAAGGTTTCGAGGCGGAGGGAGGAAAAGATTCGCATGGCGAGCCCAACCGCCCCCTTTAAGTCCTCGAAGGTGACAACGCCTTCAGCGCATTGTCCAGCCAACACTACCCCGAGTTCTACCTCTGGGAAGCGTACGGCCATTCCCGTGAGGGTCTTCTCTTTGAAGAGGGCCCCGCATCTCCTTCGAGCTATGCCTGGAGGGCATATTCCTTCAATGGAATGGCCGCGGACTCCGGGCCAACTAGGAGCAGCTGCGGAGGCTCGTCTCGTCCCGTTCCCCGTTAGCTATCTTTCTGTAGGAGACCATGCTAGGCGCGTGCCCCCCTGCCCACCCGCCCGGGGTATAACGGTTTTGCGACCTCAGCGCCACGGGATGGGGGCCGAGCGGGAGGATGCGCGATTTACACCCGACATGATGTCTCCGTTCTTCTCATTGCTTTAGATACCTCCGTTCAGGCAGTAGCTGTGCAGCTGCACCTGGATAGGAGGTATATTGTTTTTTCCGCGTACATTCCACCGTCAGCCGCGTCGTGGCACGGTTGCCGAGGCCCTTTCTCTTGCTCGGAGATCTGAATGGTAGACACCCCTTCTGGGGAGACTACTCAATTAATCCCCGGGATCAAGTCCTTGCCGATTTGATCGACGAGCTGGAGATGGGTGTTCTAATTGTGGATGGGATTACGCATCACTTCCCGAGATGCACAGCATGATTTTTTTTTTTTGGGGGGGGGGTCGATGACTTCCATGGTAATGATAACTTTCCGATTCAAATATCATTATTTGGGCCGCTGCCGCCCGAGAGCCCGCCCCGGTGGTGCTTGGTCTCTACCTCTACTTTCGATCTCATTTGGCGCGTCCCAGATGCCAACTCTGGAGGGTTGACTCCAACAGGCATTGAACCGCTTCTCTCTCTATGCTGAAGCGTGCAGGCTTCGGTTTTCAACGGCTCCATCCTAACCAAAACTTATTCTCAATCGGGTGCGCCTTGGAAGTGGTGGACTCTCCACCGACGCCTCACCTGTGAGGCTCATATTCGCATCCTTGGGAGCTAATGTACCCACGCCATGGATATTTTTCGGTCCGTGACGTTCAGCGCCTGGGGCGCTGATTTTTATCGATTCTTTGTTCGTTCGAAGCTCGACTACGGATGCGAGTTTTATGCATCCGCAGCTGAGCGTGTATTGCGGAAGGTGGACTCGATCCACCACACGGCCTTCTCCTGGCGACCGGTGCTTTCCGCACTAACCCCATTGAGAGCCTACTTGTCGATGCTCGGGAGATGCCACTCGCTCTGCACAGTGCATTATTCGCCTGTACGCGCCAGCCCGGCGCCTCCCTTAGTCGCCAACAGCCCTCACTGTATCTGCAGCTGATCTCGATGGTGCCTATGTCACTGAGAGACGCCAGTCATAGCCTAAGCCCTTTGGGTTTAGGACTAGGAAACTCCTTCGGGCCGGTGGCGCCCTGGGTTCTGTCCAGCACGCCACTCTTGAGAGTACCACCTTTGGCTATTTGTCGCAACGACTCTGCTCCCAAAGCTTATACACCGCCGGGAGCACACTTCGTTTCACGCTGGAACCGTGCCAGTGTATACGGATGGCCCCAAGTCCAAAGAGGTGCTTGATTTCCACGCCTTATCCATTCTGTTTGAAGTCAGCGGGGCTCTGCCAGGCGCTGCGTCTGTCTTTACGGCCGAGCTGGTTGCACTACACCGCTCGGTACGGGAGATAACGCGACGTGCCTTGTTAGGAGACTGAATTGTGATTTATAGGGACTAAAAAATGCCTTGAGTGCTCTTGGCGCATCGGAATCTCCCCATCGCTTGGTTCGCGAAATCCGCGACGCCACTGTTTTGGTAAGACGGGCCGATGTCGAGATTATTTTTGCTGGGTTCCTGGACATGTAGGATTTGCTGGGAATGAGCGCGCTGATAAAGGCGTCAAAGAGTCCACGAATACTGGGCGACCAGACCAGCGTTTCGCTCTTTCTCATACCGATTACATGACAGGAATACAGGCAGCTCTCCGGGCTGCTTGGCAAAGAAGATGGGAGACGTTCAAGGGGAACCTAAAGTTGCATGCCATTGCGCCTCGACTGTTCCCATAGACCTACCCCCCAATGCTGCGACGGCTTCAGGTTGCTTTCTGTCGTCTCCGAATTGGACACACTCGCGGGACGCACCGCCATTTGATGGAGCGCTCGCCTGCTCCATACTGTGAAGACTGTTCGGCACATTCTTGTTGAATGTCCCATTCTGGGCGATCTTCGCGCACGTTATATCACATTTGGAGAAAGATGCATTAAGTCCCGGTACCGAGAGGAACGGGGTCGCTACCGCTTGTCCCTTGTATTTGGGACGAGTTCGTTCATACTGACCTGTGGACTCTACGACTTTTTGGAAGAGGCCCCCTCCCCCTTTATTTCACTATTATTTTTTTAATTACTTTTTTCTAGGTTGTATGTTCCGGCACCCGGGGGAGAGACGGGCCTACCCCCGACGCCGGAGCGCGCCTCCTTCTTGCTTTGCTTTCTTGTTATTTTTTTTTTAGCCTTTGTCATTTTTAGCGTTATTCGTTGCTTACATATTCTTATTTATTTTCTTGTTGTTTTTTGTTCCTCTTTTCGTAATATAGCCTAGTAGTAGGCTGTGTCAATTGATTTCACTGGCTATTACATTTGGGAAAGTGGGGGAGGTTCTCTTTAACGGCCCCAAATTGGGTGGTACTTCGAGTATACCGAGAGCTGTTGGTTGGCATGATTTACCGTTATACGATGGAAAATAAAGAGAATGGAATTTATGGAATGAGCAGGAATAGGCCGCCTGAAGGAAGGTTGCGTCTCATGGTATTATTATACAGAATCGCATGTTTCCATTCAGCATCTGAGTCCACTACACCCATGGGGTAGGTTACATTATTTGCTTAATTCTTATTCTCGCGAACGCAGGGAAAGTCTTAATAATTTTCTCCACCGTTTGCAGGCAGCCATTTATGGAATGGCACAAAGCCTTCCGGACCGAACCGTGGTGGAAGAGGTCGCCTGGTGCTACTTGGATTCCTTTTATGATACTAAAAACCCTTCACCCTACCAGTGAGGCACTCCACCTCAAAAAGGGAATCTCCATTTCGAAATCCAAGCTTTTGACTAGTGTTTAGGGACTTGTTAATGACCTCGATCATTCATTTGTGTTGGCCAGTTTTGAATCGCTTTTTTTTTTTAGGTGCTTTTAATTTTAAAGAAGATATGGTTTTAATGGTACTTTTTCATTTGATTTCTCGTAATACGAAGTAACTTTTGATAGTAACTCCCGATAGTTTTATCGGTTTAAAGTAGTTGTTTTTTTTCACGAAAGTTTATGATGAAACACTAATTTTGGAATGTGAGTTAATTGACATTAAGGGGGATTACAATTGGGTGTTAAATATTGGGGCTGGTTTTTATTTGTATGGAAGTTTTGTTTGAAAGATGATTTTTAGTGTTTTAACCTCTTTTTTTTTTTCCTTAAAATGTAGAGCGACTTGAGCCGTGGTTTTAAATCATGCCGAGGCAGATGCATTTCTTTGCTGTTGATTGATGGGCCCAAAAGTCCCGGTTGAATGCCCCTTTTCATCCCTAAATCCCACTTTGGGCCTTTGGACCGCTCGCTCTTGAGGGTCTGCTCTTTACACGCTTATCGGAGATGCCCACGTTGGTTTTCGCTTCTTAGTGTTTAGTCGGTCATAATTTGTACTGACCCCACTCGTCCGCGGTCTTCTCTGGGCTGGTTGCGGGTGGGGTCCCACCATCTCAAGGTTGGGTGGCTTAGTAGGTTTGCCTGTGATCAACCGCACTTCTATCATGCCCTACACACCCTTTTCATTTATTAATTTATTTCTTCATCTTTCTCCTTGTATGCTTTCATTTTCTCTCAGTGGTCACTATGAGGGCTTGTGACCATCTGGAAAGGGGGCGGGGGCATCGTAAACAAGCCACACCATGCCGGTTGGTTAGGTGCTCAGTCAGTAGTGCCCGTCATGTGTGGGTCCTTGCAATACCACGTTGTTTGAAATGATTGATCCTGGGGGTATCCCATTCCCCCAGGTACAGCACTTTACGGGGCGGGTGCTGCTGTAAGATTGTCAAAATAATCGGGGCCCTCCTTTTTTTTTAATCATTAGCGATTGGGAAAAAACTAAAGTCAAAACGTCAAATGACCTGAACCTGGCAACGAAAATGGACTACTCACTAACCCCTGCTACCCCTGCCCAATCTCCCCCATCTCCTGCTAACGCGCCGCCCTCTGCGCCCCAACCAATCATACCCCTTTCCACCTCTAGCTCCCCCACCCGTTTCCTTTCTTTGCCTCAATATCCCGGTCATCCCATACCCTCCTCAATCTCCATTTCTTCGTCCATCTCAACCCCTACCAACCCTCCCCGATCCACCCTCCTAAACCTTATCCGCTACACGTAACCAAACGCGCGTCCCGTGCGCCCTCTTATCGTTCATCATCGGGCTTGTCATCAGCCTTCTTACCCTCAACCTATAGGTTTGATGTCTGGTCCCAGTGGCCCGCGTCTTTGTTATTAAAGTCCCGTTCTGTTTGTTGTACGGCTTTGCCCTCGGTCTCTGATAGATAATGGGAAGTGCGGTTACCTTGACCCAGCAGCTACGACTAGCCTTCTGTTAAGGGCCTTTGGGACATATCACGAAAGTTACAGAAGCCAATATAAGGTCGAAAATGCAAGGGTGCCCACCGCTCGACTGTTGCTGTTATTCCACGATCTGGTTTCACCCTATCACATATACTGGGGTGTTGGCGATCCCCGCAACTGCAAATTTGAGGTCCGCCCGTATATACCCACCCCCATATGGTGTTTAAATGCAATAAATTCGCGCATGTCGGCTCCAGGTGGCGTGAGACGTATTCAACCTCTTCCTACTTCTGAAGTTTACAAAGGTGTCTTTGCTATTAGGAAGGTGGCCGATTTTGATGGATCCCCGAATAGGCTTAGGCCTTAGGCTCTTAAAATGCCTCACCACGTCGTGCATTAATTTACCGAACATTGTCTGCCCTTTTACATACTTAAATCCACCCCGGTTGTCTGCACTGCTCTTTGGGGTTTGGAAAAAGTCTGTTGCCCCTCAAGTAGAATGTAATGTTTCTTGACCATATTTTGCCTCACCCTTTCAAATGCCATCTGTTCACGGATGACTCCAAAAGTGATCTCGGTATGGGAACGGGAGTTGCCTCCACGGGGTTTATTTTCTCTCAGTCGTTGACACGATAGACTTTCAATCTATTAGCTGTTTTAGCTCAGACCATCCCCTTGTTTTAAAAATCCAGTCTTGGCTGCCTAAGAAATCTACCCGTTACCGGATAGACTTTGGTTGGGTCCCTGGCCTCATTGGTGTCCCGGGTAATGAACGGGCAGGCTTGGCTGTTCGGTCGACCGTTCGGATCCCATTGCGCTTTCCCTTTCCTGTAGGAATTTCTACCCCTATAATAGGCACTATACTTATTTGTGGCTGTCGGAGTGAGATGACTGGTTGAGGAATAAGCTTCGCGGTATACAACCATCTATTCAACCGTTGGTTAGTTAGTACCATTCTTCCTGCAGATTTGAGGTGGCGCATTTCCACTTCCGGATTGGCCACTCGCGCCTTATGCATGGTCGCCGAGGCCCCTCTGAATGCCTCACTTTGTCACATTTGCTCTTTCCTCTTGTCTTTAGGCCACCTTCTTGTAAACTGCTCCTATATGGAGGTACTTATTTGTGAGCGCTTATCTGGGCTACAACGCATCCCAGATGATATGCGATTGGGCTTAATTTCAGCGGAAAGTCCCTCCTTTGGTTTTGGATCCTCGCCCTTGCTATAGGTTCTACTGTTTTTAACTACTTTACCTTGGTTTAATTGATGTTTTTCAGTGTTTTTACCTTTTTTTTCTAGTCTAGTTTTAGTTTTTTCTATCATTGGATCTTAACTCTCGGCCTACTCCTAGTCTTTCTCGTCGCGCTGCTAATAAAGTCCATTTTTGACTGTCCCTTCATTATAATACTAATAATTATAACTATCAGTAACCATTTCCTCAACTTGTCCTGTCCCTTCCTTCTTTTAGGTAATTTCAACAGCAGGTAACTCGCATCAGGCAACTGCCGCTCCACATTCCTCGCGCCCACTCTTCTATCCCTTATGACGGCGGCTCGCCCATCTACCGTCATCCTTTCCTCTCTTGATCTTTCTCTCACTTCTTATGAAATCTCTGCTAGATTTCTCTTGGTTTCTGTCTAGGATTATTTTGGTAGCGACCTCTTTCCATTTTCTCTCGCTACTCCACCATAGCCCAAGTGTTACGAGGCAGATGGCACTTAACTCACTAATTTTCTCATCTGCCCTCTCTTCTATCCCCCAATCATCGGACACAGTCTATCTTGTGCCATGCCATCGTCGTCTCAGTTTAGTCAGGCATTTCGCGACTACCGCACCCGCCCCCCTCAACATAAAATACAGATGAACCAGGAAAGAGCAGTTCTTCGCTGTTGTCCTAAAGAGGCTCCCCCCTTCAGCTAGAAGGAGAGCGTCTCTGGGATTTCCACCTCCTACTCAACTAACGACTTCTGTCGCAGAGTTTGCGGCCTGGCGGGGAAACTCGTCAACACACGCTCATCTGTCATAATGGTGCACTTCATTCCTATTCGAAGTAGTAGTAGTTGCCGAGAGGATGGCCCTCCACTTCGCTTAATTTCATAATCTTCAATCGGATAACCCGCTCTCACATCTCACCTCCCAATGTTGACGAGGCCTATAACCGGCTAATTTCTATAGAAGAGTTGTGCTATGCCTTCTCATCCTCTCGGCCCACTCCCCCTAGCCACCACATAACAGGATTCATTGCTGTCTCATCTAACACGTATAGGCACTCCAGTTCCCGCTAGATCTGTACAACCAGATCTGGTTGGATGGCAGTTACCCCACCTGGCTTAGGGCAATGTGTCTATGCTCAAGCCGGGTTCTTAAACCTCGGATGTTTCATCCTACTGTACTGTTCCATAACCAAATGTTCCGATAGACCTACCCACCAATGCCGCGAAGGCTTCAGATTGCTTTCTATCGTCTCCGAATTGGACACACTTGCGGGACGCACCGCTATTTGATCGAGCGCTCGCCAGCTCCCTACTGTGAAGACTGCGTTGTCCCCCAGACTGTTCGGCACATTCTTGTTGAATGTCCCAGTCTGGGCGATATTCGCGCACGTTAGCTGTTCCGGTACCGGGATGGGCGGGGTCGCTACCGCCTGTCCCTTGTACTTGGAACGAGTTCATGCACATTGACTGGTGGACTTATCGACTTTTGGGGGGAGGCTGGCCTTCTTCCCTTCATTTAAGTAGTTTTTTTTGTAGGTCGCACATTACTGCGCCGGGGGAGGCGGACCTCCCCTCGACGCTGGCGCTTGCTTCCTGCCTTCTTGCTTTTTTTATTTTGTTGTTTTTTCATGTTGCTATTTTTAAATATCCTAGCCTAGGCGACTTATGCTCAAGTAGGCAGTCGCCAGATGAGCTCTTAAAATTAAAAATCCCTTAGCCAAATGACTTTCCTAATGCAAAATCATGGAGAGGATGGTGGCTTCGTGCCTCTCCTTTCACGCAGGGTTGGTTTTCGTCAATTTCGCAGAGCTCTGGATCCCTATTTTTAATTAATTTAGCCACGATGTACAAGAGTCATTCTCGCGCTGTAGTGCCACTCTGCTTGTCTTTGACATCCGCCAAGTTTACCCCTATTCACCGCTCCTCTATTGCAAATAGTGTGATCTCCCTTGCACTTCGTGGTTTCCTACCCACTCATTTTCCACTTCTGCGCGACCGTTCTATATAGGTCCGTTTAGGTTCTTACTCCGGGTCTCCAGCCTCTTATCACACGCGGAGAGCGCTTATCCAGAGTTTTGTCCTAAGCGTCTTCTTCCAATTAACCTCACACACTACCATGACGACCTAGCGAGCTAGTATAGTGGTAAGTCTCTTTCCTCGGTCCTCAGAGGGGTCCAACTAACCATCACTGCTGCATTTGAGTGGGTTTCTCATCAGGGTTTATCCTCCTCCAAGTCTTCCTTTGTTCTCTCGTTCTCGCCTAAAGCGACATTGAAGCCCGTCTTCCATGAGAAGCTCACGTCCCTTCCCTTATGGCCCCCATCCAGTCCACTCAACCTTAAAGTCATCTGCCCCACAGTACATGGGGCGCCGACTGCTGCACGTTGGCTGTGCGGTGTAGAGCTTCGTATCACCCTCGACCCCCTCTCTCCTATCTGCAAAGGCTTCTACGCTTCCGTCGAATGCCCACATCACCAGTTTCCGCTCTGATGCCCATTTTCCCTGCTTCCACTCTTATCATTTCTTTCATGGAGGTTCCTCAATGGCTGATGTTCCCAACAAGAACTTGCCTCTTGCAAGGAATCGAGTTTGACACCGTCTAGGGTTCCATTAGAGTTCCTTAGGCATGCGTCGACCCAGTATCAGGATACAACCCTCTTCACTTATGGTTCCCATTCCCTTCATAGCTCTTTTGCTACCCTTGTGGTGGAGATTATGCCTCTGCGTTCACTCTCCGTTCGTCTTACCTCCTCCCCCTACCGAATTCCTGTTGTTTACGGAATCCCCAATCACGATTTTGCACCCCCATCTCCATCCCAATCAATCCTCCGATATGTGTCTTTTGTGAGCTTTTAACCTCACAATACTCCCCATCCACTTTTCCCTTCTCCCGGGTGCCTTCCTCTCCCCCGTTGGGGTGCCTGGCACTAAACCAGTTGACCAAGTCGCTCGATCGGGCTCCACCCCAGCACGCCTGGCACACACCATCCATCATCAAGCCTCGCAGCATTACACTCCACCTCGGTTAGTGGGCTTCATTCTTCCACCGGCCCCCGCCTTAAAGATGTAGTTCTGGGCCACCTCCGCCTGGGTCACACCGGACTAACTCAGGGATACTTTATGTCTCACAATTTCCCTCGCAACTCTACAACTTACCAGACTCGCCGTGTCCCACGTGGTCGTTGGTTGCCTCATGTACTCCATCCCTCGTCGCTGCTTCATTCCTTTTCTCTCTCCCTGCCCTAACTCAGAACAGTCGCGTTTAATCTCGGTCGATGGTCCCTCGTTCTCCCAAATAATCTCTTCTTTTACCCCTGGTACACGAAAAGTCTGGATTGAGTTGCGTAGAGACCGGCTAATACCTGGCGCATACAAGGATAATTTAACCCACTCATGGGATTATTATACAAAACCTGGTTCGGGAACCCTGCTACGCCGTCCATTTTGCGAAGATACCATCACATTTAGTTGCCTTTGACAACCTGAAACTGACACCATGGTAGTAGTATTTTTTTGCCCGCACCGCAGGGAGGGATTGTACAAGTGGGGACTTTTCGTTAATAGGAATACAATTAGTCTTCTTAAATTAAGATTGTATCAAAGTTATATTTTTAGATAATCCTAAAAACCTTTGGGAATGAGTCTTTGCATGACCTGTGATAGACCCACTTCAGTCTTGAAATTTTAAGAATAATTGAATGTCGAAGTGTGCAATTTGTCAATTAAATATGTAGCTAAATAATTTCATCTCATTATTTGATCTAATTTGTGATAAAAATTTGAAAAGTTGTCCTATTTTTAGATTTAGGGCTACGGGCTAGGAGACCTTGGTTCCCATTTGTGTTAAGCTTCATCGGGTGTGGCCTGTCGCTGGATGGGATCAAGATTTTGGGGTCACCTTTGCGGTAGCTTCTCTATACTATAACGGATCCCCGCTTAAACTAGTCGTTCTTGAAGGGCATTAAATGGCTAAAACAAATTTGTAGACTAAATGGGATTATAAGGGCGATAAACTAATCAACGGACTAGGAGACCTTAGTTCCTATATAGAAACTTGACATTGGATTAAGTTAATGTAACCTAATCTAACCAGATTTTTATATCGTCTTGATTTCACTGGGTCTAAGGAACTCGTGCCCATTATGATGGCATTTGCATGGGTTTTTATTCTATTTTGACCATTCGAATTTGTGATTGTGATGTTCAAATATTTTTTTCCCCCCGAGTTTGTTATCGTAGCTTCCCTCATGTTGGCGTTGCATCGAACTGTCAACTAGAATGAGTTGATGTCGACGCAACACCTCAACCATCTTAATAAAACACTTGTCTTACACCGGTTTTAATCATCCGTCCATAGAAAGGCAAGAGATGGCGACATTTTCTCTCTGGATTCTAAAGTTCCAGTTGCAAGCCTCGTAGGTATTGTCAGGGTTATCCGGGTGCTGGACTCGTTCGTATGCATACCACCGCTGGTCCCATTTGGAGGGCAGATACTCAACGCAAGGAGCGCTATCCAAGGACGGGAAAATTTGCAGTTTTTTTTCCTTAGGTAGGCAAAAGTCACTCAAGTCTGAAAAAGAATTTGGGGGATTTGTGTGTGGGGGGGGGGTTATCCTGGAATTTGAAGTGCAATAGCAGCGAGGCTTCACGCCGAAAATTAATAAGGGGAAATTTCTAATAAAAGTAGCGAAGGTAGACTAAGGTAAAATAGTGGAAGGTATATAACTGCAGGCCCTAATCCAGGTATTGAGGACGGGAAGATGCCCAACTCCAGGCACTGGGCCGGGAGGGTTTGCAGTTTTTCAAGGTTTTAGGTGTAGCAGAGGAGAGGGTGGGGGGGGGGGCAAAGGACGACCGGAGAGAACACCAATTTTCGGCGCCACTGGGGTCTGGAGGGCATGCGTTATTCCAGGTTTCATTAACCCTAGAAATAGCAAAATTCCAGGTATCTGGAGTGGTGCCCACATACCCATCCCCCTCCGTACGTGGGTACCACTCCAGATACCTGGAATTTTGGAAGCACCGCTTCCGTGAATTTGAGGAAAATAAATTGCAGTAAAATTTATTTTAACTCCTTCGTTTTACTCAAGTGTTATGAATTAGCATATTTTCCCTTCAACATTCATAATAGTAAACTTTTGACCTAGTATATTTTTACTTTTTTCCTATTAACTTTTACTCACTTTAATTTTATGTTTACTCTTTTTCAAACTAAATTTTACCCATTTTCTGTTGCGATTGTTGCATAATTTTTCTTCAATACATGCATGACTTGAAAATTGTGGTTTTTAGTTTGCAAGGAAAAAAAAAAAGTAAATCTAGTTATGCTTGCATAACTTTTTTTCAAATATGGAGTCTTGTACGTAGGAAGAAACGTAAGTGTGAGTGACCTCGTCCCGCCTTGCTTTACGTTCCCATTTGGGTATGGTTGAATGGAGGCCTACTTGATTATTCAACTGCCTACCAAACGTGCCCTCTTAATTAAATGGAGCATCTTTCCCTCCCCCCACCAGAGGGCGAAAGAGATGAGAAAAGAACAGCGAGGAAAGAGTGGCAAAGTCACGAGGGCTGCTTTAGCAGTTTCTAAATCCTGACCGGAGGTCGTTTGAAAAAATTGCAACCGATTCCTGTCTAGGATTAAAGGAAAGTATTTTTCTTACTCTGGAGTGGAGGAGCTTGAGGACGAGCCAAGGAAAATAGAAGTGCTTTCTTAGAGGTGTAGAAAGCCGCGAGAAAACGTGTTGGTGCTCTTTGTGGAGTATAAAGTGAGCTGAATGTGGAAAAGCGATTGCTGAGGCTTTTGTTTGGATAAAAAATTACAAAGGCTAAAATTAAATAAAAACAAAACAAGAAGAAAACGCGCTCCGGTGTCGGGGGTAAACCCGCGTTTCCCCGGCGCACGAACATGCGACCCACAACAAACAATCAAATAGAGTGGAGGAGGCCAGCCTCCTCCTAAAAGTCGGAAAGTCCTCAAGTCAGTGTGCACGAAACCGTCCCGAGTACAAAGGACAAGCGGTAGAGACCCCGCTGGTCTCGGTACCGGGACTTAATGCATCTTTCTCCAAATGTGATATAACGTGTGCGAAGATCGCCCAGACTAGGACATTCACCAAGAATGTGCCCAACTGTCTGGGAAACAACGCAGTCTTCACAGTAGGGCGCAGGCGAGCGATCCATCAAATGGCAGTGCGTCTCGCGCGAGTGTGCCCAATTCGGAGACGATAGCAAGCAAACTGAAGCCGTCGCGGCGCAATGGCACCCAACTTTAAGTTCCTCTCTGCCGTCTCCCATCTTCTTTTCTTCTTTGCTAAGCTGCCCGTATTCCTGCCATGTAATCGGTGTAATGAAGAGCGAAACGCTGGTATGGCCGCCCAATCCTCACGGACTCTTGCCCCCTCATCGGCGCGCTCATTCCTCGCAATTCCTACATGTTTAGGAACCCAGAATCTCTACATCTAACCAGCTCGCCAAAACCGTGGCGTCACGCATATCGTGAACCAAGGGGTGCGGAGATTCCAGGGCCGCGAGAGCACTCCTGGCGCTTTGTGAGTCGCAAAAAATCACAAACCGGGCACGTCGCGTTATCTTCCGTACCGAGCGGTGTAGTACATGCAACCAGCTCGGCCGTGAAGACAGATAGAGCGCCTGGCCAAGCCCCTCTGACTTCGAACAGGGGATACGGCGTGGAAACCGACCCCCTCTTGGGAATTGGAGCAATCCGTATACATTGGCACGGTTCCAGCGTGAAACAATATCTGCCCCAAAAAGGCCGAACGCAAGCCTCCCGGTGCTGTAGAAGCTTTGGGAGCAGACGCGTGGCGACAAATAGTCAGGGTGGCGTTCTGGGCAGAACAAGGGGCGCCACCAGACCGAGAGCTATACCTAGCTCTCGAAGGCGTTTCTTAGCCCTAAACCAAAAGGCTTAGGGTATGACTGGCGTCTCGGTCGCATAGGCAGCGGCGGATGAAATGAGAGCCTTTGGCGACTGATGGATGCGCTGGACTCGCGTGTATAGGCGAATAATGCACTGTGCACGGCGCAGAGCGAGTGACATCTCTCCCGTAGATAGAGTCCACCTTCCGCAATACACGGTCGGCTGCGGATGCTTAAATCTTGCATCCGTATGAGAGCTTTGAACGAACGAAGTATCGATAAAAAAGTAAGGCAATAGCCCTATCAGTGCCCCAGGCACTTAACTTCACGGAACGAAGAATATGGCGCGGGTACAGGAGACCCTAGGGCTGCGAATATGACCCTCCCAGGTGAGGCGTGGGTCAAATACATGAACAAGGAAACGGTGTGATTCAACCACTTCTAAGCGTACCCGATTAATTAAAAAGTATCTTTCAGGGTGGAGTGGTGGATAGCGGCAAAAGTGCTCCACCTTAGTCCTGGGCAAGGAAAACCGAAGCCTGTGAGATTCTTGCATAGCGAGAGACGCGATTCAATGCTTGTTGGAGTCGACGCTCCAGATTTGGTATCTTGGCCGTGCCAAAAGAGATCGAGGACATCTTCCGGCAGCACTGAGGTGATGCCGTCGATGCTCAGGGCAAAGATTGCGACACTGAGGATACTTCCCCCCACCCTCCCATACGCGGAATCGACGATCTGGCAAAAATTCTGATATAAAGATTGGGTGGCGTCCCATCGCCCCCATCGTGTAGAGAGTTTCCAGATGGCATGAGATGAAGTCGTCTTAGGACGCTTACGACTTGGACACACAAAGCTTGCCCTCAGCTATCGCTTTGCAAATTCTCCCCCACTACAATGCACTACTGCAACACCAGGTATAGCAATGCCTCTGGGCATTCCTATAATAAAAACCTCCTGGGAAACTTAAATATATATATATATATATATATATATATATATATATATATATATATATATATATATATATATATATATATATATATATATACATCAATTAATATGTAAAATTCACATTATGCATTCCTTTAACTTTGTCAATTTAATCATTCAATTATTTTACTTTAACTTTGTCAATTTAATCTTTCAATCATTTTACTTAACTTTTGTAAATTAAATCATTTTATGTTAAACTTAATAATTAATCAATTCATTTAACGTATACTGTTCCAAACAACATCTCTTAAAATTTCACACACAAACAAACAAACACACGCTTCCAGCTCAACAAAATAGCACACTATTCCTTCTTAGTCGACTCGCAGCTTTCTTCGAATAAATGTCGGTAATCATTCCTTCTACAATTAGTCATTTACCTCCAAACAAATCATACCTAGTTAATTCCACCTTCACATTCTTTGCAAACGACATAGGGTGGGGTGCACCACAGCGGGACTCAAACTCCTCATTCAGATCAAACTCATCCAGTTTAGAAAGTGGAGACCCGGAACTGGAATTCAGCACCAGAAAACGAGGATAATCTAAATAAGGATTTATCTCTTCTGCGAAGGGATCTAACAAGCTCGGAAAAGAGGACTTATTGAACGAGAACAGAGATATTTTTTTATTATTACCAATATACAGTAGAGTGTAAAAGGGGGTGCGAACTCGCGCAGCGCAGTCACTGTCTACCAACGAGACACCTACTCGGAGCGCCGGCCCAACCAGTAGGGTAAGCCCGTCGACCCCTGACCCAACCATCGTTTTAAAAATAGCCGGCCAGCCTCAGAAATTTACCAGTTGGGAAAGCAAAGACCCCCAAGAACGCCACTCCGGTTCAGGCACACATCAACCAACACAGGCAGGACCCAGCCATTGGGTCGCGCCCCCTAACGGACAGCTCTGACGCACCGAGATCGACCAAGAAACGTAGATGGAAGGACGATGCAGGGTGAAAGAGAATTGGTACAGAAGATGGAGTAGGGATTAGCAGAAGGAGAAAAAGATGGAACGTTAAAGGTTGAGTTAGGCAGATGGGTGGGAGTATGGTCCATCAATTTTGGTCCAGGTGTGCTCAGGGAGGGGCAGTACATTATCTTGGGCACATTACGAGCGTGGGTTAAAGGGTTTGGTGGCAATTAGTGGGTAGTTTTCTTGGTGGTAGGAGAAGAATCTGAAGAGGATGTCGGGTTGTAGGATGCTATATTGGCAACTGTACAACCAGGAGGCAGATCATAACCTCTAATCAGGGAGGTGCGATTAGATAATACGAGGGGTATAAGGCAATGTGATGAGTAAGCCGCGTGATCACATGACTAGCAAGGGTGGGTATTTGGGTGGTCTCGGTGGTTTTATCTAAGCATGGTCATATCCGAGTGTTATCATTATCGGTACAGTGAGGGGAATCTGGGCTACTGATTACATGTATTTTAGCAAGCGAGAGGTCTACAAGATTTCTCTCGTCGGGTGAAGGTATTTTCTCGGATAATATGCACTTCGAGGGTTCTATACTATGTATATGATTTAATGTTGTAAAGCCAAGTTTATTCTGAGGAGATCATTGTTTCAGGCGAGGGTTGGGCGTCATCTTATAGTCGGGTGCGTTTGTCATTCCAGGGGCTCGAAGAGGAGGAATCGGAGAGAGAAGGTACAGAGCGCTTACAAAATCCATCTCCTTCACGATTGACCTGCGGGGGACTAAGGGATTTACCCTCGGGGGTGACACTGGGCAGTGATAACGGCGAATTATTATTATTATTATAATTGGTGCCTATCTACTACGACAGACCAGTTAGCTAGCACTTCAACAGCTAAGGGCTATATCGTGCTGAATCGTGCCAGGACGTCTTGAAGCATGTCCATTGGGTACTCTATGATGTACCAAGTACATTACACAGTGAGTGAAAGTGACACGTAATTCGCAAATAAAATATGTGGCAAGCAGGCCACACCCAACGTAAAATGAGGCACATAGGCTAAACTAGTCCTACATTTCAAATGAAATGTATGGTACGAAGACTACAATTATAGATGATCCGTAATGGGTTACGCATGTGTCAGAGGTCGGAGGAAATGCCTGTTGCGGTTAAAAATGAGAACTGTCGAGACAGCAGCTTCATCGTCCCGAAGGACCCAGCGAATATTCAGAGGCTGACCAATTGCGCTGGCGTCAAAGTGAGCCACCCGCTCATCGGCATAATCCGAGCACTCAACAAGGTGGTGCTCAACTGTGAGAGAGAGAATACATCTATCGCAGAAAGGAGGTGGTTCGCCCAATGCGAAGCTTGTGAGCAGGACCTCGTGTTGTTGGGTCCTACGACACGAAGTACCTCACACCGTCACACTATCCTTGATCGTCCTGAGTTTATTGGGCCAGATAGTGGCCCAGGCCAAATTCCATTGTCTGCGCAGAAATACATAGAGGTAAGGATAATAATCCCTGCTCGTAAATGAGGGGGTATAATCTCGTTGGGGTCCACAATGATAGCCTTAGCCGCATGATCAGTCAACTCATTACCCCGAATCCTTGCATGGCTTGGCACCAAACAGAAAGTAACAAATCGACCGCCATCACGCAAAAGGTCCAGCCAGCGATGGATCTGTGTAACTATGGGATGAACAGAAAACTGGTCACATATACTGGTAAAGGCACTCTGGCAGTCGGGATAGACAACGAACCTGCGAGTAGTATACCGTGTCCGAGACGCCAATGCAAAGAGGATCGCCAGCAATTCTGCGGTATACACCGAGGCCACTCCAGGTAGTTTCTGCGATATAATTCTTTTCGGAAGAGCTGCAGCGTAGCCAACCCCATCGCAACTCTTCGATCCATCAGTATACACTGGGGTGGTCTCACGGTGGGTGTCCGCATGGTCAATAAAAAGTAATCTTATATCTACCGGGGTATCAGAAGAAACCTTCGACGTCACACCCGGACAAACTTCTCAGGTGCAACAAATAATGTGGAACAGACTAAGAACTCGACTTCATCATAAGCAGATCAGGCACATGGAGGATCTCAAGAAACTGACGACTCATGTATCCAAATGGTTTATCTCCATAAACCATTTGGATTTATGGTCAAATCCATCCCGGCCGAGAAAGCCAGCCTCGTGGTATATAAGAAACCTTCGTGGTGGGTTTGGTAGGGCTGCTGGCATTCTGGTTCCCTGCAGACACATGACTGCCGCCCGTGAATCTGCAAGTAGTGTTCTTAAATGAAAATAATTATTTCGATATCCACATATATTCCAGTGTGATATCATGGTTTCCATCGTCATGTTTTGCGCTCGGACCGTTTCGATTTGTTCTTATCAGGTAAGCTGCTATATTTGGGTAAAGGAATACTAGTGATGTTTACAGAACGATCGAGTGGTTTCTGGCGTTTAGGTTTTTCAGGAGTAGCACCCAATGTGGGTGATGTTGGAGATTGGCGTTTATTGCTAGATGTTCGCCTTGGAGAGGCACATGTAGAACCTTCAGCGGAGCAGGGTCCTTCGACGAAGTGGAAGGGGTCTCACGAGACTGCTGCTTGCTCAACAGACGCCAAACTTCTGGTATTTGGGTACATTGATGATACTCTATGGCGGACTTCTTTAAAGGTCAGGTGTTCTTTGGCCTTAACAGCCAATATTTCTTTTTCAGTGAGGTATTTCTGAAAAGTCTTTGCTGATGTGCTATGAGGTTAGTTGCAATGAATACAGTTCGGAGGTAGTTGACATGTTGCAGTTTCATGATCCTCACCGCAGTGTTGACCGCAGCGGCCACATATGGCTTGAACACGTCCGCAGTTCTTGCTCACGTGTCCATATTGTTGGCATTTGTAACAACGGTGAGGAAGGGGCACGTACGGACGGACACGTTTAGAGAGACCTGCGCGGATCCGAATACGATTAGGTTGAGTTGGAGTTTCAAATGTTAGACCAACGTTCCAGTCTGTTCAAGTTCATCAGATGGCGTGCGCTCTTAGTTCGGTGGACATTAATCACACCAATGTATGATAGTCCGTCGGCAATATCCTCTTCAGAATATCGCCGTAAGAGATCGCAGGTGATAACCTCTTGGGACTAGTTATAACGCTGGTGAATCGATACTTTTATCTGTTCCCGGGTCAGTTCGGTCAGGCACTGCAATTTACGGCCTTGGGCCTCAGATTTCACTTCAACAGTGAGCGTTCGAGCGTCATTCTCAGAGATGCGACCGGGTTCCCCTATCGCATCACAGAGCTCTCTATCGACTTTAAATAAGTTAAGTTTGCTTAGGTCAGCGATGTTGGTAGACTTCAAAGTATAAAATCATGTGAAGCGCTCAGTTTCTCCAAACAGGTTGGATGGGTAATTACATCGTCGATCCAATCTACTGCTTCATTCGTTTTTTCGGTCGGTACCAGACACATAATCATTGCGATTCCGGGAAGAATCGCGAGCAGGACGCGCCGGGTCTACACCACTCGATCCTAGACCAGTCGCTTGTTGACGATCCGTCTCCTCCTGACCAGAGAAAGGCGTGTAGAGCGCGATGCTTCCGACATCCCTTGTGTCGGGAGCCCCGTTGACGCTTTTGTGGTTTATACTTATAGTTGACATTAGTAAATGATTTGATATTTATAGCATACCTCGGGGAGGGGTTGATGGGGCCTCCATCCCCAACTATTTAACCCATAGTTGGGGCCACAGATTTTTGTGTAGGGGCAATAACAGAGTCCATCCAAGATTTCTCCGCCGAAGCCTCCAATATGGTTGAACCTTCCGGGGAAGGCTTATT